>JACXGJ010001846.1:0-34355 GCA_016801105.1 Esox niger
TTCCCCGTCTCTCCGGTGGTCCGTCAGTCTAACTCTTCCCCGTCTCTCCAGTGGTCCGTCTACATCCGTGCTGCAGTGCGTAAGGCGAAGGGTCTTCCCACTTTCCCGCAGCTGACCAGCGTCCACAACCACAGCGAAGTGTGCGCTGGCGCCACCGCACTCAGGAATATGCCCCCCCATACAAGAAACACAGACACACAAACACACGCACACACACACACACACACACACACACACACACAGTACCCCCACACAGGCAAACACACACACACACACACACACACACACACACATGTTACTCGACCCACACAGTACAAATACACAGATTGAACTAAAAACATCCCTGAAACATATTAAACAAATACATTTGAATGTAGACATGGACAGATGTACGCAAAACACATACATTCACAAACACAGTCACAGTTAAAACACATATACACAAATGCAGTCACATACAAAACACATATACAGGACATACAGTCACAGACAAAACACATATACTGGACATACAGTCACAAATGACAAATAAAAGAGTGCCCGTGGAAAGTATTCAAACTCATTTAACTTTCACCACATTTTGTTGTGTCATACTGTAGGTTTTATAATATATTTTTTGTCAATCTACATACAAGGGCCTATAATAACAAATCCCCAAAACATTTTTGGGATATTGGTGCAAATTTATAGAAAAGAAAAAATATACATAAGCATTCAGACACATTTTTCAGTACTTTGTAGAAACACCTTTGGCAACATTCACACCTTTGAATCTTCAGTATGCCTGTACCAATATTTCACACCTGAATTTCTCCCATGTTTCCTTATAGATCCTCAAGCTATTTCTGATGGGATAGGGAGGAAGGACAAATTGGTGTTCAAGGACATTTACAGACTTCTTCCAAAGCCACCACACTATTGTCTTGGCTGCATGCGTCAAGTCATTGTTCTGATGAAAGATTAATCTTTGCCCCAGTCTGAGATCCTGTGCTTTTTGGATCAGTGTTTCTTCAAGGACCTCCGTGTAATCTCTTCAGTTTGTTCTTCCGTCAGACTCTCCCAGTTCCTGCCATATGTTTTCACCTTCGGAGTGGCTTTGTTCCTACTTTACCATGTAGGCCGAAATGATGGCACTGCAGAGATGGTTATTCTTCTGACAGGTTCTCCCATCTCTGCAGAGAAACCCTGGTGCTCTTTTAGATTGACCATTGGCTTATTGTTCACCTCCCTGACCAAGTCCCTTCTTGCACGGATGCTCAGTTTGGCCAGTTGGTCAGCTCTTTGTAGAGTCTCAGAAACGTCTTCCATTTCATAAAGGAGGCCACCCACTTCCTGGGAGCTTTCAATGTTTTAGCGTATTTTCCAAACCTAATCTACTGTATGCCTTGACAAAAGTCTTGACATTCTACAGATCCTTGGTGTTCATGTCACATGACACACCTTCACAGTCAAAACACATTAATTGACTCAGTCACAGTCTGCAAAGACAATATGTACAGGAAGACACTCACAGTCACAGTCTGCAAAGACAATATTCGGGTTCTTGCCGCCCAGCTCCAGAGTGACACGTTTCAGGTTGCTTTCACCTGCAGCCTGCTGGATGAGTTTCCCCACCTGGCAACCACCACAGAGAGGAAAGTTCAATCAATAAACCATTAAATATTACGCTTGTCAAAATCCCATCCAATATGGTAACCATTCTCACCAAGCCAGAGAGCTCAGGGATAATGATTTAGAAGACTGGACAGATTAGCCCAGTAAGAAGATTTTTAACTCATGGTTGGGCACATGAAGTAATGTATCACCACTGAATGTGAACAAGTCCTTCTCTGAATACATACAGCTGTGGATCCAGTGAAGGCTATTTTGTCAATGTCCATGTGATGAGCAATGGCAGTGCCTGCTGTTGGACCGTATCCCGGCAGCACATTCACCACACCAGGGGGAAAACCAGCCTGGATACGCAAGCAAAAACAAAATGAAGCAAGGGCAGTATATTTCCAAAGCAGCATAGGCTTGTTGTGGCTCGTTGCTCATCAAGAGGTTGAGGGCAAGTAATCTTTTTCAAGCTACACGTATCTTCACGGTAATGTGTGGTGACAATTCCACTTAAGTATTAGTGGTGTAGACACTGTATCTGTGCGTGCATAGACATGTACATCGCCTACCTCTTCGATAAGGTGGGCCATATGCAGTGCTGTGAGGGGGGTTTGTTCAGCTGGTTTAATTATTACAGTGTTTCCACAGCACAGAGCTGGAGCAATCTTCCAGGCAAACATCATCACCGGGAAATTCCACTGCAGTTAGAGGAGAAAAAGTACGTGTATGACAAATGAGGAACAACAAACACACATCCAAACAAACATCATGTTCGCATCAGTTTCGTTCAAATCAAGAGATTTCGTTTTCAAGGAAGAATTTTCCGGAACTTTCTTGAACCTGAACCGTAAAACGAACCCTTACACTAACTTTAATATTAATAATATTGAATAAATTATACGATAATATTAACTTAACCTATCCTCAAGACACACACACACACACACACACACGAGGATAGTACTTACAGGAATGATTTGCCCACACACCCCTATGGGTTCATGGCGTGTGTAGGTGAAATACTCTCCATCTAAAGACAATGCACATTGTATGTTGTTGAAATAACATTTGTATGTTGTTGTATCCTTTGAAAGATCCACATTCAACTTCATATCATTCACTGGTCTTTGACAGTTTTTTTGTCAGAGGCAAAATAATTAATAAACAAATACAGGTGGTAGAAACAAACAAATCAGAGGTGATGCAATGTTCTGTGATACTCTTAATTAGCGATATCTGAACCAGCAGGCAAGAAAATAAGATGAGCTCATTTCAATGATGTGAACAGGACCTCATATTTTTGTGAGGGTAGCAGTTAAGCGTATGAGGATTTGTCTGCGACTCACCCACGGGAATGGTTTTGCCTTGTATCTTATCGGCCCATCCTCCGTAATAACGCAGGGTTTTAATGGTGGCCAAAAGATCCACAAAGTACGCCATGAGGAAGACCTTCCCAGAATCAAGGGCCTCCAGGGTCTGAGTGCATTTCAGGGGAAGATGCTCTATTAGGAACTTCTGAACAACTTCACCAGGTCACAGTCATCGGGCGTAAGACATGTATAAAACATACGACCCTCATACAACGTGTCTGTGAGCGTGTGCGCTTTTTCCTCACCGCCAGTCGTAGGCGGTCTCTCTCGACCAGGTCGGCGAGCCTAGTGAGCAGCTGCCCTCTGTCAGATGCGTCCATGCATCGCCATGGAGACCCCAGCTGGAAGGCTGCCCTTGCACTCCTGACCGCCTTGTCCACATCCTCCTGGGTATGAAAAGAAAGGCACACGCATGCATGCACACGACACACAAAAGCACTCCGTCAAAAGCACGCAGGCAAAAGCACGCCGTCAAATGCATGCAGGCAAAAGCACGCAAACAGATACAGAAGCATGCACACACTTACACGCACACACACACACACACACACACACACACACACACACACACACACACACACACACATACACACATACACACATACACACATACACACATACACATACACACACATTTCAGATTTCACTATCCTTGAAGGAAACGTAAACAATATTTCCACCAAAATAATGATTGATTTCAACAGCCTTAATTCCTAACACTTTTTACTTTATAACTTTTGGACTAAATCTCAATTATTTGATACACTGCTGATTTGCCAGGTTTTCTTACTTGCAAAGCATGTAGAGATCTGTAATTTTTATCATAGGTACATTGGAATCTAAAACAAAAATCTCGAAAATTACATTGTATGATTTTTAAATAATTAATTTGCATCCTATCGCATGACATAAGTATTTGATACATCAGAAAAGCAAAACTTAATATTTGGTACAGAAACCTTTGATTGCAATTACAGAGATCATACGTGTCCTGTAGTTCTTGACTAGGTTTGCACACACTGCAGCAGGGATTTTGGCCCACACCTCCATACAAACCTTCTCCAGATCCTTCAGGTTTCGGAGCTGTTGCTGGGCAATACGGACAATCAGCTCACTCCAAAGATTTTCTATTGGGTTCAGGTCTGGAGACTGGCTAGGCCACTCCAGGACCTTGAGATGCTTCTTACGGAGCCACTTTTTAGTTGCCCTGACTGTGTGTTTCGGGTCGTTGTCATGCTGGAAGACCCAGCCACGACCCATATTCAGTGCTCTTACTGAGGGAAGGAGGTTGTTGGCCAAGATCTTGCAATACATGGCCCCATCCATCCTCCCCTCAATACGGTGCAGTCATCCTGTCCCCTTTGCAGAAAAGCATCCCCAAAGAATGATGTTTCCACCTCCATGCTTCACGGTTGGGATGGTGTTCTTGGGGTTGTACTCATCCTTCTTCTTCCTCCAAACATGGTGAGTGGAATTTAGACACAAAAGCTATATTTTAGTCTCATCAGACCACATGACCTTCTCATATTCCTCCTCTGGATCATCCAGATGGTCATTGGCAAACTTCTGACAGACCTGGACATGCACTGGCTTGAGCAGGGGGACCTTGTGTGCGCTGCAAGATTTTAATCAATGACGGTGTAGTGTGTTACTAATGGTTTTCTTTGAGACTGTGGTCCCAGCTCTTTTCAGGTCATTGACCAGGTCCTGCCATGTAGTTCTGAACTGATTCCTCACCTTCTTCATGATCATAGATGCCCCACGAGGTGAGATCTTGCAGGGAGCCCCAGACCGAGGGAGATCATCATCTTGAACTTCTTCCATTTTCTAGTAATTGCACCAACAGTTGTTTCCTTCTCACCAAGCTGCTTCCCTATTGTCCTGTAGCCTATCCCAGCCTTGTGAAGGTCTACAATTGTATCTCTGATGTCCTTACACAGCTCTCTGGTCTTGGCCATTGTGGAGAGGTTGGAGTATGTTTGATTGAGTATGTCGACAGGTGTCTTTTATACAGGTAACGAGTTCAAACAGTTGCAGTTAATACAGTTAATGAGTGAAGAACAGGATGGCTTCTTAAAGAAAAACAAACAGGTCTGTGAGAGCCAGAATTCTTACTGGTTGGTAGGTGATCAAATACTTATGTCATGCAATAAAATGCAAATTAATTATTTAAAAATCATACAATGTGTTTTTCTAGATTTTGTTTTAGATTCCGTCTCACAGTTGAAGTGTACCTAGGGTAAATATTACAGACTTCTACATGCTTTGTATGTAGGAAAACCTGCAAAATCAGCATTGTATCTAATACTTGTTCTCCCCACTGTATATATACATATATATAAATAAAATGCAAATTAATTATTTAAACATTTTACAATGTGATTTTCTGGATGGTTGTTTTAGATTCTGTGTTTCACCGTTGAAGTGTAGCTATGATACAAATGACAGACCTCTACATGCTTTGTAACTAGGAAAACCTTCAAAATCAGCAGTGTATCAAATACTTTTTCTCCCCCCTGTATAACTTATAGTATCTCCTGATAAGGACCATAAATATAGCCCAAAAAGTTAAACTGTCCTTTCCTTATGTTATATTTTGGTCCTCACAACACTGAATTTAATTCATAGATTCTCTTTCTCAGAACAGTACATTTTCTCCCCTGGGAATTGAACCCAAAACCCTGGTGTTGCAAGCACCATGCTTCGCCAACTGTCTCCACACACAATTTAATAGTCAAACCCGGGACCCACACATGCAGCAAATACAAACAACATCTCACTCTTAATTTCACACCCTCTCTTCCTCTCATATAGACCAAGAATCACACTAAAATGATTGTCTGACTTGCAGCCAATGACACTCACGGTGTCTGCCTCCTCTACTTCACACAGCAGGTCTCCAGTAGCAGGGTTGTGAACGGGCATCTTCTGTCCACTGCATGACTCATGCCACTGATTATCAATGAATATCTGGTGGCGAGACAGATGACTTTATGAATATGCCAAACAGTCACACAGACCACAGAGAGGTTGTTGAGTGAGAGATTGTTGAGGAGTGAAAAGTTGTTGAGGAGTGAGAGGTTATTGAGGAATGTGAGGTTGTTTAGGAATGAGAGGTTATTGAGGAATGAGAGGTTGTTGAGGAATGAGAGGTTGTTGAGGAGTGAGAGGTTGTTGAGGAGTGAGAGGTTATTGAGGAATGAGAGGTTGTTTAGGAATGAGAGGTTACTGAGGAATGAGAGGTTGTTTAGGAATGAGAGGTTGTTGAGGAGTGAGAGGTTGTTGAGGAGTGAGAGGTTTTTGAGAAATTAGAGGTTGTTTAGGAATGAGAGGTTGTTGAGGAATGAGAGGTTACTGAGGAATGAGAGGTTGTTGAGGAATGAGAGGTTATTGAGGAATGAGAGGTTGTTGAGGAATGAGAGGTTGTTGAGGAGTGAGAGGTTACTGAGGAATGAGAGGTTATTGAAAAATGAGAGGTTATTTTGGTGTAAAAGGTTACTGCTTACACTGACTGACTGTGTAGAGTTGAGTATCTATTTCCAAAGGAAAATTGGGATAGCTTGCTAATTCTATTACATCGCTAAAAAACACACACCGGAACTTAGAATGAAAAATTGAATTATAGAGTGAATAATATGCATAAGAACAAAATGTCCTTTATCATAGAAACATCAAAGGCATCAAAGGCTTTTAGGCCAGAACAGCTATGACCATCAATTTTATCTCTATGACTGCATAGATGATTATTGTACAAAAGCAACCTAATGTTTCGTTAATGCAATCAAAATGCTAAAGAGAATATGTAGCCTATACAAACATTACCACATCATTTTCCTTAAAGATTGTTATATCTGACCTTAGTGTACTGGATCTCCAGGTCAGGGATGGGCATAGGAATATTCGGCCTGGACTCTGTGTCACCATGATCCAGATTAAGGTCCATGTGGTACTGACCATTTTCTGGTGGCGAGCTCATGTTGGTTTGTTTTCCCACTGGAAGTGTATAAGGTGAAATTGTATGACCCCAGGTTGAACACATTCACCTCTCCCCTCTCAACTTTGACTCCCGTTTCAATATTGTTAATATGCTACGGCTAAGAGTTGTTCCTAGGCACACACTCCGAAAAGCCTGGAATCAATCCTTTTTGGCAACATAATACAACCCCTGATATGCCTTATTGCTATTATAAATCGGTTATCAATGCAATTATTGCAGTACAAAGAAACTATTTACAGTCTCAAATGCTATGGCAATCAGCCAATCAGGATGCAGTATTTTGACACAAGATATATTCAGTAAATATTTATATATATATATCCTTACCAATTGTATGTTCATGTATTACCAACTGGAAATGCAGCGCCGGAAAAAATTAAGAGACCACTGCACCTTTATCTTTCCTTTCCAAAAGAGTTGAAAAGGAATTATTTGAGTTAGGAACAGTAGACTTTGACTTTTTTGGAAAATAAATAAAAAGGTGCAGTGGTCTCTTAATATTTTCCAGAGCTGTATGTACATATTTTTTTAATCAACAGACTACATTTGACCAAAACAAAATTCTAAGTAACAGATTCATTTTTTTTTGACCCTGTATAATTACTAGGTCTGTATAAAAATGGACACTTACAAAGCATGTTTGGTGTCTTTCAAATGAGCTCCGTAAAACAGACAGGACAAACCCAGAAGAAGACTTGTGAGCCACAACACATTAGTAAGTTTTTTTTTATCCATGCTATGAAATAGCCTCTAAAATAAGAGCTTTTCCACAAGAGATTGCCTTGCATTGTTTTATGTTGTTCAAGTTTTTTCTAAAAAGTGTTCACAAGACTCTGAGTGTCTGCTGAATTTTCCAGTAGTGGGGCTTGCAGAATGCTGTTTTTCTAGACATGAAGGACATTTGTGTTTTCAAAGAATTATCCATAAAATCCAAATGTATTTCAGCGAGACACTAATATGATGCCCGAATTTCAGCTGACATTTTTACAAATTAAATATTATTACATTTTTGAGGTAGCAGTACAAATTCAATGTTCCTTCAAAGAGTATTTAAATATTTTTCTGCACATAAAATTCAATTCCATATCTTAGCTCACTCCAAGTAAATTCCATGACAGACAATTACAATCCTTAGATAATAAGAATGGTGATAAAGCTACCCAAATCAATATTTTTCCCTATTCAAAATATACCAGTAGAAAAGCTGCCAAGTGAGTACTAAACATTTTTAATATTGCTGCCGACTGATTGATCTACAAATTTCCTTGCATCAAAAATAATTACTCATTATTACTGTATTTGCAAATTAGTCAAGTCACTGACAATTCACCATCTATTTATATGCTCTAAAACACGGCCAATGGCATCAACCACTGCCTCACACTGAGTGTTGAGGTTGCAACTGGCACCATAGAGTCGGGGATGACGGACTGGCAGGCAGGATCCAGAATCCTGATCTCATCTCATTAGGGTACTGAAGGATGTTGGGGACAGCAGACCCATGTTAATCATTCACCCAATGAAGCAAATCAGAGGAAAAAAAACTATTTACATGAGAATGTATGTGTGTATATGGTTTATGTATGTGTGTATGTTACATATGTTTACAATACACAGCATATGTATATATAGTAAAACTTTCTGAGTCAACGATTTGTTAGTCGATTTTATCCACCATCATTGTCATTTTACTTAATCAGACTGCTTTTCGGGAATTATCTATTATTTAAACAAAGAAAATATTTGTCCTCAAGTATTGAAATGACGTAAATTTACTTCACCTGTCTGAAAGAGACATGGACGTTGTGTCGTCATTTGTTTTACAATGTAAGCTGTCACATTATCATTTTCAGCAAAATTAGAAGGAAGAATATTTACGGACTGAGGTAGGGAGAGGATTTTGCTAAGACATTAGAGTTAAAACTCCTAAAATAAGATTAGTAACACTAAACCAAGATAACCAACAAGCTATCATCACCAATGGGAGGCTTATGGATCCAAGTTGACAGATCTAACAAGATCCTTTTGGGCATTCACCTATTCAAGCGTCTTTCTGCAAAGAAATATCTACTTTGTGTACATGTGCGATAACTCAATAAGCCCTGCAATCATCAAAAAAAAAATCTATGGCAAAGGGTCATGTAGTTTATTTTTTATGTTTTATTAATGTTAAAAATGGGCATTACGTCAACTCAATTCCAACCCATTTCTATATGCTTGGCCAAAGAGTAGGCTTCTTCTCATCATGGGAAGTTGAAGACAGCACCATATACACCTGAAGACAGCACCATATACAAGGCAATGTTCCCTTCAGTGCCCTGGGGCATTAGTATTTAAACATTAGATCAAAAGGATCTGCCCTCCCACCCACAGATAGACCAAAGCCAACATTGCTAACTTTCAAAAGAAAGACAGCAGTGGGTTACTTATAATAATAATAGTAATTAATGGTGACATCTTTTTTCCTCAATTGTATACATGACTTTTATTACAGTTATAATAGCAATAATAGAAAAACATTAACTGAACACTTAAAAAGATTTCCAGAATGGCTGGTAATTTTTTCAACTTTGTGCCTGGGTTGCATATTCTTGACCCACTTTTGCAAAATATTTTACACAATTGTTGTCAATGTACCCAAAATTCACTACAACAGATTTTTTTCACAGAACATCAATGTACTGTTTTCATATTTCCTGCAGTCAAAACTAATGCACAGCTATATGCTTTATCAGAAGTCAATGAAATAGGATAGGGAAAGATCCAGCAAAAATACACAACTGTCTCATGTTTTTTTTTCCTACAGTTTTGTGGACATGCACAGAATTAATCATTTGTTAATTTAGTTCATCATTTTTAAATAGATATTTTTATACTTTTTATTTTTATTTTTATTATTTATCCATTTGTGTGCGTGTTATTGTAGTCTTTCCATTAAATATCTTTTGCCTAGTCATCATTAAAAGACATATGTGATTAAATAACAATGAAATAAATAAAAGGAATATGAAGTTGGATTTGTAGTTATCATCTAAAACATATTTATTTTATTTATTTTTCACTACATTTTGGGGTAGCAGGACTGTGTTTTTAGGGATTGTGTTTCCTTTCCTTATTACTAGCAGCCCAGCCTTTGTATTAAATGTAAAGATTTGGATTGTGATGATACCAATTAATGAATCCTGCACACATTGTTTTCTTTCCATTAGATTTTTGATCAGCAAGTATTCTATATTTTGTCCATGATATTGTTTGATAAATTATGTATTAAAGGAGTGCTTTATAATTCTGCACCCATCGGTCATATGAGCTGATGTACTGGGACAAAAAGGAACACTATTGAGAACACCAATTTGAAAATAAGCAAAATAGTTCCAATAAATAATTTTTGAGAACAATGGTAACATAGTACATGCCATTATGCAGGCCCATGTATATAAAGCAACACACATTTACACGTGCATATGTGTTATGCATGGCTGAATTCAACCCACATTCCTGCCGTTACGGCATGCACTGCCATCCGGGCATACAGCACCAGAACATGTTACGTTTCCCCCCAAAACAAAACAATACATTTCAAATGTGGTTGTTTCAGTGACCCAGAAATGAACAGCCAGTTACATGTGTAACATTTTCAATTGAAAAAATAGTTGATATAATCAGTTGTAGATGAAGCAACATATCGACAATCTGGTTGAATGAACTGTATAATAAGAAAAATTACAATCAAATGTATTTCATGAAGCTTCTTTGACATCAGGAATTATCATTTGTCACAAAGTGCTTAATTTAAATAGTGGTGCATTTTGAAGCATTACCTGACAAAGTAAATGAAAATGTTTTCACCTATTATATGTTATAAATATTGTTTAATAACAAGCTTTTCTAATATAATTGAGTTGTCAGAATTATTGGTTTAAACCAAACATGCCACCCATACCATAATAATGATATTAGAAATACAGAAACATTTTCTAAATATCAAATAAGAAATTCCAAGAATAATGTAAATGTATGAATTTACATGTATGAATTTTGACAAGCATTCGCAGAACGTGATAAACAAATAAGACCAGATGCAATGGACGCCCACCTTAGCTTGGCTGCCTTACCTGAGCCTGGCTGTCTTACCTGTGCATGCAGATGGCGCACCTGCAGATTGAATGCTCTCAACTCCAATCACTGGCATGTCTTCTACTCTCCTCCCTGCAGCCACAACTTTGGGCAGAAGTATCCAATGCAGACCCACCACCGTCTTATATAGTTTCCCTCACTGTTAAAAAAGCCAAACTTCTTATTAGGACCAACTGAGAACGAAGTTGTCGCACCCACCAGGGACCCACGCCTTTGGGCCCACAAGCTAATCACCGTTCAAACAGAACCAATCCTTATTTTCCACTTTACGCACCGCACTTACTGGGCATTGGCTGCAAGGCAGGCTCGCACACCGCTCAGTTTCCATGACCGTGAAACGCAGCTTGTCTTTCCCTGTCACCTTTTCTATTGGTCCAATCCACTTATTTCTGCCAAAAGGGACATTTGGAAAAGGGACCGGTTTAACACCACTTTGAGGTATTGCACGCCCGCGTTGGAGGCAGTAAACTTAATAATTGGGAAGATGTTAGCTTTGATAAAGGGGCCCCCTGCTGGCCTGCTGTCTCCCAGGAACAATACCGCTGCATAACTGTGTCTGGTGCGCCCCTATTTTGGTGTCGCCTGTCTGGAAAGACACAAAGTCCTTTGAGAATTACCCCTGGGCTTGGACAACATAACCTTCGTAATTAACCCTTGTTAAATATTGAAAAGCACTGCGGAGCTGCGTTTTGGAGTGTTGTAATGTACCGTGAAAAAGAGGCATACGCTGATGTCCTTTGTTCCTTATCTCAAACTCAGCACACATTTTGGTCCCACACTAAGTAGGCTTCTTCTTTCAACCAATAGCGGGCAAGACGACGACGATGATGATCTCCTTGACAATGAAAAGAAACTAGATGGTGTCCAGCAAAACAGAACCCCTGTATCCCAGAATGAAACAATAAGAGCCCATCAGTGCTAATTGCAACTAATGACAGCATCCCAACCCAATGCACATTTACAGAGCTTCAAGTGTGTGACACATGCATTTGATGTGTATGAGAACGTGTGATTATTTGTGTTTTCCGTGTGTTGCGTGGCTGTGTGTTTGGCAGGACCCTGGTGGATTCCTTGCCGGTGACTCCAGAGTGGCCATGGCTCTGTGACACACACTGCCCCAGTGGCGGCACTAATGACGGGAGGGAGGGAGGGAGGAGTGGCGGCACTTCCGGACAGCTCAGTCTGGACTAGGACTGGGCCCGGGTGGGTCAAAGGAGGCGTCGCAGCCTGACAGCACTGGGTGTCCCGTGACTGAGCCTGAATGGAACTGACGACCCGCTACAGAAAGAAAGAAAGAAAGAAAGAAAGAGAGGAAGAAGAAGGGGATGGAGTAATTCAGATATATGGAAAGGATTTACGCAGAGCATAGAATCAGAGAGAGAACCAGGCCAATCAGAGAACAGTAATCATGTGGTATACTGACAAGTACCCATGATACCCACTATATCCCATATCCATAGCCAATATCTATCCCACTATACCCACTATATCCAACTTTAGTTAATATACAACCCCGTAAAATATGTTGAGACGACTGCACCTTTTTCTTTCCTTTCCAAAAAAGTCATAAAGGAAGGTTTTGAGTGAGGAACAGAAGGGCTAAAATGAAGAGATCACTGCAAATTGTCTGTTGCTGTCTCCAAAGGACCGAAAATGATGCAGTGGTCTCTTAATTATTTTTTAATTAAGAGACCACTGCCAATATATATCCAATATATAATTATCCAATAAATTATTTTAACTATAGCCAATGTATATCCAAATATACCCACTATATACAATTATATACAACTACGTACTGTACACTTTTTCCATTTTATCCACCTGCAACAAAGGCCAATCTTTATTCCAGTATTAAATTGTCACATATTTTTGTGTCATTGATGCTACAAAACTCAACGCATGGTCATAAGTCCTGCTGGCCCTGAATTATTTTATCTCAGATCCAGCAAAGAAATATGCCAGTTAAGTGTATGTTAAGTGTATACTGTTTACATTATGTGTTTTACCAAAGAATGCTTAAACTACAATATCTACGATACACAGAAGGATAAACTAAACATTTTGCAAAAACAGATGTAGACATTAAATGTGCCACACTGTGACTAAAATGGCCCATTGTGAGTGAGGAGGTATAAGTACTGTATTGTGGTGATGTATCAGATACAGTGCAGTATTGAAAGTTGCGCACCATCCTGAAAGTTGCGCACCATCCTGATTCTACTGTCCATAATCAGTTGTGTCTCTGTGACGGATTCATTTTTAGAGATGCAGCATGTACCAGGGTTTTCCAAAATTAAGAATTTGTTTTGAAACTGATACCTCACTTTGCTCCACCCAACTCAACCAGAACAAAGTAGCCAAAGAGATATTTCACTTCTGCACCATCTCAACGACTACTGCACCACCTTCTTGCACTGACTTAAGTCTGCCTGCCACCTTGTGGCAAATCCGATAATTGTGACTTAACGAATGACATGAAGATCTGGGCCCTCTGTTCCATAGTGGGCCGTGGGAGATGTGTTAGTTTGTCAGTTCAAATATAGTTCAGAGTACTTGAATGAAATGTTATTGAATTGATGACCAGTTATTTCGTGGAGGCTTGTATCCAGAGCACCTCACAGAAGCGGATGCATACATGTTAATACTTTCTTTTCTCACTAGCCCCTATGAAAATCTGTATATTGAACTTGCACAATCATGTTGCACCCTGTGAAAACAGTGCAAATAAATGGAGGACAATGGAGTACCAGATGAAGCTCTTTCAAGCCTTTCAATCGCCTGATCGTCGGTTTGCAGTCTTTCCTTAAATAGGCAGATCTTCTTGCTTCCTCTGGTGGTACTTGGCCCTGCCTGGTGCCAGCCCTTTCCCCGCAGTGCCCAGTCATTGTGAACCCCAGTGGTTTGTCTTGTTCTGGGTCAAACTGCTCTAATTAGACAAGTCGTCCAATCGGCAGATCTTTCACTGCAGGTGAATAAACAAATCCTTGTCTTTTTGTCAACATTTGTATACATTAACTGCTTGATAACTAAAAGCTACTTAAACAACGCTACTTTCATATAGGAATGAAACCATTCCACTGGTAAGTTGTCCCATGCAGAACTATTTTGAAAAAGATGATCATCAATTTCATCTTTGTTTCATCTGCTTGGTCATTTTCTTTGTTTTTTCTTCCAGTTGCTGTCTAGTCTCCATCTTCCAGGTATTTTAAGTAAAATATCTCTTTGGCTGTTTCTGAGTTACAGTAGATGGAGCAAGAGGAAGGTATCAACTATCTAAACAACTTCCTGGTTTTGTGCTGCATCTGGGTCATGGAAATTAAAGCATGCCATGAGAGGTTTGTGTGAAGATTTGCAAAAATAAATTAAAGAAAATACTTCCCTCTTTCTGTCATTTTCTTCTGGTTGTTTAATATATTCTAAACACTGTATAGTGAGATGGTAGTGTTGATGTTTGATAAGATATCCAATGGATATTCAACACTTCACAGTTACAGCTGGAGGCAGAGGTGGGATATGTTGATAGTGGTGCTTTTAAATCTAGGGTCTAGAAGCGTATCGTATGTTCAGCAGCTGTTGACAGCTGTTTTTGTAGCAGACATCTCAACTTTGAGAAAAATGTTAACTCTCAAGTGTGACATGTTGGCCGAATCTAGGAGATTAGTAAACTGTTAGATTAGATATGATCTATGCAATCAGATTCTAGAACAAAGGCCCAGAAAACCAGTAAGCCATTGAATGATTTGTCTCAGTGCTGGAGGGAGAGACAGAGAATGAAGGAATAATGATGGGATGAAATAAAGGAAGAAATGGAAGAGAGAGATAGTAGAGTGTAGATTATGACTTTATTGATCCCAATTTGGGGAATGTTTTATCACTCTGAATCATTTAAAAATTACTGTGGTAAAGACATTTTTTGAAAAAAATAGAAATTGTTGTGCATGAACAGGTCGTTGTGCATGAATCATTTATGTTATCTTGTTTATCATATTTTTACCTATATATGGACTGAGTCATACTGAGACCAAGTTCTCTTTTACCGGTGAATTCTGTAAAATAACAATAAGAGACTAAAGGTGGTTAATCGATTCATATTGCAGCAAGAGACTTAACCATCCAGATGATGTTCAAGCCTATGTGTGGATGACAAATATTAGGTACCACTGCCACATAGCCACAGTTGACTGTACAATAAGGACCGGTTTCACAGACATTAATTAAGCCTAGTCTAGGACCAAAAGAAATCTAGTTTAAGTCCTAGACTAGGCTTAATCTGTATGTTTGACACCGTCCCTAAAAAAATTATATTAAGAAAATCAGAGTTACCGTTTGTAAGGAATGATAGTCATGAATAGCTTTTAGAAATTAAACAGGAAATGACAAACGTTTTGTAGATCACCACATTAATTCTACAAAACCAAAATGAATACCTATTGAATGAGTCTAGGGACTTTCTTAATTCAATTAATGTTTTTTTAATTGTTTCCATTACTCGCAGTCACACAATTTTATGGTACATTATAATGGCATCTGATTATAAACCAGTTGGTATACATTGAATAGCACAAAGATTACCTTATATTACATCCAGAAAGACTTTTATTCTGTTTTGGTAATAGCCTAAAACAGATAAATGATATTTTGTATGGACTATCACCTCCTTTTTTCTCAGTAGATAGCTCAAAAGAAGGGAATCAGCTTATCGTAAATTCTAAATAAATCTGGTCTATGTAAAACATATTTTCATTAAATTAGCAGACACAGGGATATATCAGATACTGTTTATCAGGTGGTAATAGCTGTCAAAATCTGGTCCAAGGTAAGAGAGTTTGCATAGTGGTATAATATATTTTGCATAGTGCAAAATATATATACAATAATAATGATGAAATAGTTTAATACTGGCCTACATTGATGATTTGTAATCAAAATTATGATGTAATCTTATTTATTTGGTACTAATACAATATGTTCTATATCAGTTTGTAGTTCAGGCCATTCATTGTAGTGTTATTTTAATATTTTCCTTTGGAATATTAACTCAAAACATAACTGTCCTGAGACCTAAGCCTATTGGCAACCCCTCATGTGTACACTGATCACTTAGAAATAAAGATATGCATTGGGGTGAATGTTAGGTTATGATGACGTGTGTGTATCCAGGACTGCATCCGTGACATCACAGATGCTCTGATTGTAATCTGTAAGAAGAATTCACAAATCACAGGTAATACATGCTGTCATTAACACCTTTGATGCAGGTGAGGGAATTGGAACAGATACATGACGCCACAGTGGATTTGCTTTCACACAATTTTCTAGTTCTTTACAACATGTTTTTGTAAACAGACCTTGGGGTTATTACATTTCCTTATGTTTGCTGAGATTACATTTCAACTCCAGATGTTTTTTTCTACAGGATTTGAATATCTATCAGGGATAGGTTGACCCATTTGAACAAACCCTAACTTGAGCAAACTCATTAAGTTAGTATCCATATCATACAATGATGATAATAATAAAGATTAGGTTTAGGTTTCAGAATTTGATACCATCACAGTGGAATTGCAGTGGAGCATTAGAAATCCAGGTCAAAGTTCACACGCAGCTGGGACTTGAATTGATCATTGTTTCAAATTAAATAAACTACAGAACTAATGCCCTATAGATTGGTACTGTACATTATGTATATACTTCTCATTTATGACTAAACAGCACACTAGACCTACTGTATGAGTACTGTACTTTTTCTGTATTCTTTTTAATCATTTTCCCTTTACAACTAAACAAAACTAAAGAACTGATGTTGTTTCACATTATATTGCTGAATAATCTCCTTACACCTCCTTATGCACTAGCTACCTGCCAAGTATTATCACTTTGTTTTAAAGAAATGGGTGGGAGATGTTTCTGTTCAAGTACTGTAATAGGTGGGAGCATAAATTAACAGTACTTCCTGAACTGTCAACTGACCAACAGTTAACAATCCTAATGACTAGAACTTTCTGCAGTACCAGTCAGCTTGGCAGTTTCACTGGCCAATTGTATAGTTCCACATAATGACTTATTCTTTTGTAGACTGATTCATCCGCTTCCCATCCTGTTCCCAATGGCAATAGACCATTGCTCACCAGATAAACACTCGAATCACTAATTTACTTCCGCCCAAGTTACTATTAAAGGGCTGAGAAAAATGGTCTGCCCATAAAGGCACCAAAGAAATTGCATGCAGCGCATTTCACCACCCAGGAATCAACCATGTAAGTCATCTGCTTATGTAAGAATGGAAGTTCAAAGACAGACAGCAACAAGGTAACAGTTCCTGTTTCTTATTTGTTGTCACTGTGGACGGTTTTCTATAGATACAAATGTAGCGATTCAGCTTGGTCCGGTTCGTGCGTCTACATTGGCCCTGCCAGGTCATCACGTTTTGAGGACAAGCGCAGGACGCCTTTTACCGAGGCCTTCATACACTAAGTGTCTCCGTGCTGAATGACTAATTCCACAGCGTTTTCATCATGTCACACTAGACATGATGTATTTCTTGGAAAATGTACCATATGTGTTCCAAATAGATTTATAATATATGTCCCTTGCATGACTATCACCTCCATTTTCTACATATACCACATTGAAATGTACAGGGCGTGAAGGTGTTGCTATTGACAGATAACACACAAGGACAGAATTAACAACATCAATAAAATGATGACATCCAGTGTCAGTTCATACAATGGGTGGTTGGATAAGACAACGGGATACAAGCAGTGAGTATTCCTATAGTATCAGGGTGTCTTCACGCCTCCTGATCTCTCCTGTCCATATGGCATCAATTACAAGGCCACAGCTCACGTGACAGGCAGTACCTTTTCCACATCCTCATAACAACAGAAAGCGTGAATACTCACACAAGAAAACAGTACAGACCAAATACATTCTTAAGTCTTTGGCCTCATTATCAGACTTCATGTGTTTTAAGAGTCAACACAGAGTTAAGGGGACATGAAGTGTCCAGAGCAGGCTTGTCATTGGCAGTCAAATTAGTCATTATTGATATCAGCATAGACGATATTAGCTGAAGTATGTAAAATCCCCAAATCCTATTATTAAATAGAAGTCTCTCAGGATGACAACATCTGCTAAATCTTAAATATTCAAAAATGTACATTTACATGTACATAATCTATGATAAAAGTAGAATAAAAAAAATGTAGAATATGATGCATCAATATTATCTTAAAATATGCGTTCCTGTGTTTGTACAGGGTCATCCCCAGGGTTATTTGAACTAGTTGGGATGGTGATTGGTCCATCCACCTTCATCAAGTGGAACAAGCTTAGAAAGGCCTTTTATTAAAATCCTTATCTCTAGTTATTAATTACAACTAAACGCTTAGGGAGGGAGAGAGGAAGTGTTGTTTAAGATAAGGCATCAGAGCCTTGGGAACTGTGCAGCGTTCACTCAGAGTTCATCCCTACCCAATTCACTTTTCCACCATCTAATAGTCTGTAACTCCAGGGTGTAAGGACGTCTCTTCCTCGCGTTCGCTCTCCTTCCCACTTGTTATTTAGTTGCCAGAGCTACTTATAGATAGAAGAGAATGGGCTTTTTTCTCTCCCACAGACTAGATTAGACACAGTACTTGAATTCTACCAGACTTTTTCCAGGGAGGTTAAAAGGACAGAAGAGGAACAACTTAAAAATTCTAATTTAGATGGTATGATGTTCTATTTTAATGTTCATTTTTTAATGGGATAAAATGAGAACTGAAAAGCCATGACAATAAATGTTTGAAAATGATAAGAATCTGACATTATCTCATATAATCTCGCCTTGATTGCCAGTATGAGCATTCCACTGATGTCAGTGAAGCTGTTTGAGAGACATGCTCTTATTCAGAGAGAATCAACTGTTAAAAAGATTGCTTGTCTTGTAAAAACAACTTATTTTTTAATTTGTTTGTTATGTTTCTGTTAACATAATTATTTTTAATTAATAATGAGAAATGTGTGACTGAGAATGCAAGCATTTTGTTTTGTTGGTTTTTGTATTGTTTTTTATTGTTTTCCCCTGGCATTCTCCTCAAGGAACAATTTAAATCATGATGGAAACCTACAAATGCCCGGGGATTGGATTTGAGAAATTTGACCTAGATAAAAAATCGAAATGTATACATATTGCATAGTGTAACAAGCCTCACAACCTTAGTTTAAACATTCTGTCATATTGCTGTTATATATTATTTATTAATTTTTTTAATGGGAAAAACCCTTTCATTATGTAATGATTAGCACTATAAGCACTATTAAAGTAGGCTCATGCTACAAACAAGTTGACTTAATTAGAATGTTTATTTGACTACTACTTTACCTAACCATCGTTACATAATAGAAGAACACAAAACTACGATAATACAAACTCACTCCGAACACAGGACCCTGTGCAAACCAAACAAAACCCCAGTGGGTTCAGATCCAGTGCAGATTCAGTCAAGTCAACCGGTGGTTAGATGTCCACATCCTCCACTGGCTGTCCAGCCTTCAACTTTAAGATCACCTGTCAGAAATAAAGGAATTGTAAATCAGAGGGCCTGGACATGTGTGTGCGTGTGTGTCTGTGTGTGTGCGTGCACACACTCATAAAGGTGATACAACGGATTAGAATTTTGCTGTCAGATGGCTAATGTCAGTACATTGTTGTATTTCATAATTTAATATTTCACAACCACTGCTAGATTAAGAATTGACACATTCAGCACGTAAATGAATATGTTAATGAATATATTAATGAACAGTGTTTTAAATACTAGAGGCCTTAAGAGAAGCTCATACTGACAGTGACTAAAAAGCCTTCAGAACAAAAGGACTTCGCTAAATGTGAAACCGACATGCTAACCACTACGCCCCACGTTAAACCGATGAGGCACTTAGACCGGTTAGATGACGTGACGCAACATTCTCACATTGAGCTAGAAACAGCAACATCCATCCATGCATTCAAAAGGTTATTGATGCGTTGGCACAGCCATTTCATCGCTAGGCTACCTGCCGCCCTAGGACACGCATCAGCACATTCACGACAAGATTATGAATATAATAAAGCTAATGCGTTTCCGAGTTAATTAAAACACCGCATTTGACGGCAAAGAAGAAGCAGAAAGTTACGAAAAATGTTATTTTCATAAAAAATATTAACTTCACTATATAACGTCGGCTATGCCTACAGTATCTTAGATGGCTTGCCATTTTTTCTGTACCCCAGACAAAGTATTGTTACCCGCCGGAAAAAGAGTAGAGCAGGGGGAAGAAAAGAAACCCAACCTCTTTGAGCTGTGCTATCTCTTTACTCTCCAGGTTTCTTTGTGCACTGTTGGTTATGGCTTTTACTCGTGTGGCATAGCTAGAGGATCAAACATGAAACGGAGAGATGTTATGTGTTACATGACATCAACATACATCACACAAATGAATTAAATCAGAAGTCAGATTGAACAACCGAAGCAAGGAACACTCTGAAGTGGCACCTTTTAGTGCGTCGGAGTGCTATTACTCTATACAAACTAGTTACCAATATTCTACATATTACCACAGTGTTAACAGATTCCAAAAGCAGCCAAGAACAGATAGAGGAATGTGATTTCCGCATTTTTTTACACTACAGAACATAAATATAAATGCAACATTCAACAATAAAAATAATTTCATGGAGTAACAGTTAAAATTAGGAAATTAGTTAAATTTTCTAATTTCATTACTGGGTATTCAATGGGTTTCACATGAATGTAAAACCCTTTTTCAGGTCATGAGACACTTAGCATATCACATTTATATTTTTTGTTCAGTCTACAGAATTATGGGTTTAAGAATGGGTCATTTAGGGCATACATGTTTCGTTTGATATAGTGTTTTAGAGATGTGTTTCAGCGTATGTGTTTGGGAAGTTTCTCTCACGTCAGGGACGTTAGAGTTTCTTCCAGGTTGCAGTCACAGGGTGAGACGTTAACAATCATGAGCGTCTTTGCGTTGCCGCCCAGAGAGTCCTGCATAATCTGGGTGAGTTTGCTGTTCCTGTAAGGGATGTGGGCCAACTCCAAAGACAAGGCAGAGATCACATCTCCCAGAGCACTCAGAGACTTGTTAATCGAGGTAGCTTCCTATAGAGGCAGAGTGAGAGATGGGGGTAGTCAACAGGAATATCCAGGGGGAAAAAGAAGTATTATTTCCAAGGAGCCAACCGACAGCAGTGATTGTGAAAATAAGACCGTATGACAGTTATAAAACATATAAACCTTGAGCTGGTCGTCTTTGGCCCCAGTCTTGGCCGCTCTCTCGCTTCCCGCTAGGTCCACCAGGCTCAACTTCCCAAAGCTCACGCTCCCATTTGTTAGATTTCTGCTCTCCAACATGATCCCAATGATCAGGTGTGAACGGGAGCTCTCCACATTCATCTCTGCAACAACCACGCAGGCAATGGAGAGGGAAAATGAGTCGATGCCTTCTTAACGTACATTTTCATTTGGCATTAACTCTGTCTTCAAAACAGCATCATGACACAAGGTCAAATTATGATGTTTGGTCGTGAGCATTTGGACGTACTGGTGGCTGTGGTATGACGGCTGGCGCAGGCCTGTTGGAACATGGCGAAGAGCTCGCCGGCGCTGGAGGCCTCCTTTGTCTCTGCTCCCTGGGCAAACACAAGCCCCTTTCTGTTCCTCTTTATCTCCACCCGCCGGCTCTGGGCTTCAGCCCCACTCACAAAGAGGTCCTGGAGCCGGTCGTTGTACAGCTCCAGCATGTAGGCCGAGACCTATGGAGGGAGGCGCGTGAAGAGGAGAAAGAGGGAAAGAAAGGAGGAGAGGTGAGGAGCAGAAAGGATTGTCTTTTATATTTACCTAACGGTTTACTTTGTTCTTATTTCATATGTACACTCCTAGCTCAAAAATACTTCTCAGCCCTCACCTTGCACTCAAATTTTGTTGCATTCTCCTGGATAATGTCAAAAATGGCATTGAATGCTCTCGGCATGATGCCTGGGTTCCTCTGGTCTCTGTCACCCACCATAGAAAATGTCTTTCCAGAGCCCGTCTGACCATATGCAAAGATGCACACATTGTAGCCGTCGATGGCTGACTGGATCAGCCTAGAAACAAGCCAACTACACATCAAGATGTACGATGCCCTCAAGAGCTACTGTGGGATAAATCTACAATAACTAAGACCAGGGGATTCAGTTTAGTTAAACAACTAGATGTCCAATAGGCTGTAATTGTACATATAGACATTTCATTTACATTGAGACGAGAATAGTCCACAAAAGTGGTTGACCAGTCTTTGACAATTGGAGAAATTTAACTTGGCATGTTAATACAGACTGTTGAATTAAGTAGAAGGTGCTTGTGATGGGCTTTGGCAGAAGCTTTAAAAGTGTGGAAATCTCCTTTGGACATATTGGAACATCACCTGCTGATGTCCTGGAAGACATCTTCCTGGGAGCTCTCCCCACTAAATACCTGGTCAAACTGGAACTCTCTTAGCCCCCTTGGGGTTACCACAGAAACAGAATATTGGTCTAGACACTCCACAGCGATGGCACCTCCCTGGGCAGTCTCCGCCCAGCTCATGGGTCGTATCCGACAGTACACGCGGATTTTACCTGCAGCAAGACAAAACAAGGCACAGGTTTCATAACAGATAATAAAGTGCTGTGGCACCAAAACAACAGTGGAAACTTAATCATTCACAAAGATAGATACCCACCTTTCATATCATTCACCATGTTGTAGTACTTCTTCCTCATGATCCTTTCTGATGTGTAGTTCTCAATGAGTTGCCTGTTCTCCTCCCTCAACTGTTTCATCTGCCAAACAGGGGATAGAAAATTGAGTACAGTGACACTGAGTCAACCAATGTTGAGACAACAACACTGAGACAACTAATGTTGAGACAAATAGTAGTGAGACAACCAACAGTGAGACAATAAACATTGACACAATAAATCCTGAGAAAACCAACAATGAAACAACCAACAATAACCATTGAGACAACCAACAGTGAGACAACCAACAGTGAGACAACCAACAGAGAGACAACCAACAGTGAGACAAACAACAGTCAGACAACCAACAGTCAGACAACCAACAGTCAGACAACCAACAGTGAGACAACCAACAGTGAGACAACCAACAGTGCTGTTGCACTGTTGACAACCAACAGTGCAACAGCTATGGGAACGTTAGTCACCCCACATCCCAGTCCCTGCTTGGAAAGCTCACCTGGTCTTGCAGGATTAAAAATTGCTGGCAAACGCTCTTCACTCCCTCACCCTTTGCCAAAATCTCCTCCAACTCTGGTGCTGTGACACAGAGGGAGTGGGTATGAGAGTACATTATGGAAGGGGCTCAAATAGGGTGCAGGGTTTCGTTACATTGAAATGATATTCAATCCATTCAGGAAACGAAAAAAGAAAGAAAGAAAACGACTTGACCATTATCAGTTATCAGAATATAAGTTTGCTTCCTGAATTGACTGACTTCTGACGTTTCATGTTGATATGACAGGTTGTCTGTTTCCATGTAGATAAAATATTCAAGCCTAATACTTGGAAGCACTATGAGATGTGAGAGAATATACTGTGTTTGTGATGTAACCAAAATACATAAAATAGTATCTGGAAATGACTGCATGGTTGCATGTGCACTGCTTACTGTCTACGGAGGTTTTCTATAGTACATTATAAAAACAGACATACCTTGGTTGTTTGTGATTGGTTACTGCTTCTATGTTACCTCACTGACATGCCATATTTGATTTGATACACCACAAGAGAAGTGCATTACCATAGAAGATGATTTTTGCATGCGTTGTTACAATAGTGTATTTTTGATGAGTAGAAAATGTACCGAGTGTCAGTGATGCTCATTCACACACACAGACACTCTCACATCTATTACATTACCGGAGAGTGAAGGACTGGCCCCAACTCTGATACAGTCCAAAGCCATCTGGGTAATCTCACATTCTCTCAATGTCTCCTGTAGCATCAGGAAATTAGAGGCACACTCATCTGATGAGTCCAACCTGAGGTACAAAACATTACAAGAGAGATATTTGTCAGTGTATCTACAGTGTACATTACCGGGGATAGGTGTTGGGCTAACTGTGGTCTTTCAAGTGATTCCGCTCAGATTTGAATGAAAAAAGGTGTCAGATTTAAAATGTACCACAAGCCCAGGGCATAATCCTTAACTTAACCAACCTTGTTTAGTTTCTACATCCAACCCAGACTCTCAGCCGTAGTTTGATCTCCATAGCTGCAAACCTAAAGTCACTTCTTACTCTAACCTACTGTGACTGCTTGCCTAAACGTAACATGATATGTTTCAGTCCTCAGAGCAAATTTACATTTAAAAGACAATTTCACTGAA
Organism: Esox niger; assembly: GCA_016801105.1. NCBI lineage: Eukaryota > Metazoa > Chordata > Actinopteri > Esociformes > Esocidae > Esox > Esox niger. The sequence goes on from JACXGJ010001846.1 coordinate 24,528, forward strand.
AGATAAACAGTGGGACCATCCAGTTATACAGCTACAAATAAAACAAACATAAGTCAAAATAAGACAAGTCAAAAGTTTTAGTATGTATAATGTATAATCACCATTCTGGGTCAGGATTGTTTTCCTCTTTGCGGTTGGTGCCATCTTCAGTCATTTGTGATATATGGTCAAGATTCTCTCTTGCTTGGGCCAAAGTCACACAGTTCTCCTCCATCATGTGGTCAAGAATGAGCCTGGCTTCGCTCACTTTGCTACAGATACGATGTGCCTAAAACAAATTGTCACACAAATGATGCTAGATAGAGCTGACAGAGATTAAGACTGACAGGTTATGCCTGACACAGATCAAGCCTGACACAGATCAAGCCAGACGCAGATCAAGCCTGACGCAGATCAAGCCTGACACAGATCAAGCCTGACGCAGATCAAGCCTGACGCAGATCAAGCCTGACGCAGATCAAGCCTGACGCAGATCAAGCCAGACGCAGATCAAGCCAGACGCAGATCAAGCCTGACACAGATCAAGCCTGACACAGATCAAACCTGACACAGATCAAACCTGACACAGATTAAACCTGACACAGATTAAGCCTGACACAGGTTAAGCCTGACACAGATTAAGCCTGCCACAGATTAAGCCTGACACAGATTAAGCCTACACCTAGTTCAAAAACACATTGTGTATTGAGATTCACCCCAGTACGGGCTTTTTAGTACAGGACTAGATGTACAATGGCATAAGGGAATATGCTTAACCTTCTGGACCAGTTTGAGTTCTGGGTTTTTAAGACTGGGACTGTTCACCGGAGATGTTTCCATAATGCCCCACCTTCTCAACAACAGTGCGGAGCAGGACAGCACACGGGGGCTGTGCCACAGGGATTGGTGGGATGGGTGTCTGCTCTGCGTCCAGGAGCTCAGTAATCTCCCGCTCCCTTTTATACAGGCTCTCCTTCAGCTCCTCCAGACGGGCTTGGGCCCCCTCCAGTGGCAGCTCTGTGTCACTGCATCCCTATGGACATCAAAGCCTGCTCAGTGCTCACTGTCTGAACACTGCACAACACTGCACAACTCTGTAACTTGCTTGCAGCTGCTAAGTACTATTTTAAGGGTCAGATTGCTTTACCCCACAACCCTGATGAGGAAAACAATGTAACTTAGTTCCTGTGAGTTGGGTGAACTTATATGAAGTCTTCTTAAGAGTGAAAACATAGATTACAGTATATACACAACCAGCTACCTCAGTTTGCTGGACAGGACCATAGTCATTATCTAAGGCATGACCGGCTTCAGTGGAAAGGACTTGCTCTTGGTTCTCAGCCTGTGGGGAGGTCTTGAGCATCTCCTGGACTTTCCCCACCTCTGCTCTGGCCATCTGCAGCTCCTGCAGTGCTATTCACCATTGTGAACCATTAACAGCAGATATTGACCTGTTATGAATATGTTGCACCCAGCTGGGAATAGCAGGTCTCTATCAGGGAAGCATAATGACATCTAGAATGACACCCACACAAACACACTGATAAAGACAGGCACACCGACACACAGAAATACACTCACTGGATGCCTGGTGGCTGTGGAGAAGGTCTAATCTGGTGGAGAACAGCTCCAGCATTTTGTTCTGTTGACAAAGGTGAAACGTGATCAGATTGTCTGAGCAGGGCCAGCTGTCATCAGTCCAGACCAGGTTGAACTGAATCCTGGATGCTTATTGGCTGATTGCTGTGGTATATGAGACTGTATACCACAGGAATATGATATGACTTTTTACTGCTTTAATTGCCTTGGTAATTATTTTATAATTGCAATAAGGCTAAAATACCATGGTTAAATGCTGTGTCCAGGTGCTGTGTGATGAGACCTGTCTAAGAACAGCTCTTAGCTGTGGTATATTGGCTATATACCGCACCCCTCACACCTTATTGCTTAAATGTAGTGTCATGTCACCTCAACCACTGCATTGCAGTAAATAGCATAGCTACTATCGCTACTGAAGCTGAGATGCAGTTTCTGCTTTGGCCAGTAGATTACCTTATCCTTGGATAAGCTTGTGAAATTGCATGTAAAATACTTTAAAAAAAAGAAGGGGATCATTGGGACATTTGGGATCTCTTCTTGAACAGACCTTCTCTCTCTGCCACTGCAGAGCTTCATCTCTACTCCTCTTCTTCTCAGCTCTCAGATCTTCCTGCAGTGTCTCATTCTGCCGACTCACACTCTGAATGGAAAAGGACAGAAATGTCTGACCCAAAATGACCTTGGGATTTGTACTCATGTCAAGGAAACACATGGAATGGTGAGAACATAAATGGTGTAACAGACAGTCGGGGGGGATAATCTGTAATTTGTCCGTTCATGGCACTGCTCTACGATCCTCAAATTTGTACCGTACGAGAATTATGTAATGATGTTTACATGTTCTCTGTATTGGATGAGGAAATGTATCTCATGCTACATTCAAAAAGTGTAACTACTAGCTTCTCGTGTGGGGCATTAATGCAGAGTACTTCCAAAGCAAACTGCTCTTGCAGCAGCAAAGCCATGACTGAATGCCAGGTTAAAAGCTTTTGCTTTTTACTGGACTATATGATACAACTCTTCCTATGCCCAAACAAACATATTGAATTCTCCACATGAATAGGCTATAGATTTGTTTTTCTTCCCTTCCCATCCCTAATACTGACTCTCGTGTTCGGTTGCACTTTTGTATTTATTCTTGTTATTTTGTCATGAAAACTGTACTCAGAGGGACAATAAAGACTGATTGAATGGCATAGGATTGAGCCCTCTGAGGGAAAATAAAGACTGATTGTATGGCATACCATGGAGCCCACTGAGGGACAATAAAGACTAATGGAATAGCATAGCATGGAGCCCACTGAGGGACAATAAAGACTGATTGAATAGCATAGCATGGAGCCCACTGAGGGACAATAAAGACTAATGGAATAGCATAGCATGGAGCCCACTGAGGGACAATAAAGACAGATTGAATAGCATAGCATGGAGCCCACTGAGGGACAATAAAGACTGATTGAATAGCATAGCATGGAGCCCACTGAGGGACAATAAAGACTGATTGAATAGCATAGCATGGAGCCCACTGAGGGACAATAAAGACAGATTGTATGGCATAGCATGGAGCCCACTGAGGGACAATAAAGACTGATTGTATGGCATAGGATGGAGCCCACTTAGGGACAATAAAGACTTATTGTATGGCATAGGATGGAGCCCACTTAGGGACAATAAAGACTAATTGTATGGCATAGGATGGAGCCCACTGAGGGACAATAAAGACTTATTGTATGGCATAGGATGGAGCCCAATGATAAAGTTGTTCCTGGATGACAGTTTTGTAATACATGGTTGGTGCAGTAAGAGGTAACTCACATTGATTCTCTCCTCCCAGTGTGAGTTCTTCTTCTCTACCTTCTCTTGGTAAAGGTCTAAGAATCTCTTCAGGGCATTCAGCTTGTTCTGGTAGTAAGAGCGTATCGTCTGCACTGTCCTCTCCTAAAGGCATTAATCATGTCGAATTAAACGTAGGGTCGATGTAAACAAGCCAACACACATATGCAGGCCCGCACACGCACACGCTCTCACAACACACGATCACCTGATTCTCTCGGGATGCGATCCGATAGTTTTCCTCCAACTCTTGCAACATCTCCTGATGTTTACTTCTCATAGTCTGCATGTCCCCGGCTATCTGTTGCCACGAGACACGGTTAACTACAAGCAGGGGTGCACTGACGTCATTAATATTTACCCAGTAGAACAGCAGTGGCTGCCCAAGAATCAGTCAGCTGATAACATGCCGTGATAACTGGTGACTCAGAAACACAGGAATACATTCCTTAGTTGTAGGTTTGTTTACAAATGACACGGTGAAAGGCTCTGATACATCAAACACTTGGCCTACTCATATATGCATGCACACATACACGCACACAGACTCAGACAGACACGTATGTGCGTGCACGCTGTGAATGTACCTCTCGGGGGAAGGAGCAGACGACATGTGAGTGAGGAGGACACCATCTTAACAATGAGCTCACTTGTGTATTTATATTTACAAAGATACACATCCGCCCTGTCTTTTAGTCACACGATTGACTGTCTTATATCATTATTTCTATGTACATTCCATTATATTTGCTGTGCTTTCGGTAGCTGTTAAACTTGTATTAAAACCTATTTGAAAGCATTTTCCCCCCAAATATCCTCTCTGACATATGGATGACTACATACCTGCATAATGCATAATTCAGCTGACTCATAGGGGATGTAGATCTTGGCGTCCATGGCCTTCTCTGCTTTCATCTTTGGACTCGTCCCACTCTCATTAGAAGGCAGTGATTCGGAGATGACTAAAAGAAAGCATTCACACAGTCTATTATTTTCCATACAGACTCCTAAACCAAGGCTCTTCTTAGTAAATGTTCATGCTATAATTTGGTTTATCTTTAACAAAACATTCTTTGCATTTGAAAATGTTTGGCAACTTTTGATTACATTGCAACTATCTATACCTCCAGTCCAGTGCTTTGCCTGTACAATGTATGGTATTAAAATTGTTATGGTCATTGCCCACCCTGCTTGTCAAAGCTTCAGTTTTCTCTTCCCTTCCTTTATACAGCACCTTGCTCAACAGCCATGTCTCCTGGCTCTTTTCTGTGGTCAGCTCCAATCCAGCGCCGAAATGCAGACCATCGCTTCAACCACAAGGCTTTTTGTGGAACCGCCACTTTAAAAGGCAAAAGTGGTTACAATCCTGATTATTGGTCAAACACATTGTTTAAAGGTTAGAGATGTAGTGTATGGACACCGTTGGTCTGTCAAGGTCCGGATTTCCGGAGAGTTCTGTATACATGGATCTCTCGTCCACCTCACAAACTCATCTAGTCAAATACGTTCAAAGAACAGCCATAGAGAAAGATCAACACATCACTGCATAGACTCAATCACATACATGCAAACTCAATCACAAATGTTTGGTTGTGATTTACAGATCTTTTATTTCAGTTTGGACTAGTCAATATTTGATCTAGTGAGATAGGCTGTTTTAGATAAACATAGATATTTACTGCATTTTGAAAATATTCTCTCCATCAGACATACACACACACTAATTTGTTTTAAGTCAAGCTTTACATTTTATTCATTTTGTTTAAAACATGGTTTACATGGCTCTGAAAATAACGGTTTAATACAATGTTATGTTTTGTTATTATTAAGCACATATAGAGAACACATCTTTAAAGGTGCGCTGTATGTCTTCAACAAAATATTTAAATGCAGTATTTATGTAGAGTCCCTAATTATGAAACACTATAAAAGGAACTTGGCTAAAGACCTGCAACGCTGTTCATTGCTTGAGATGAGCCGGCCATTAACTCTTTCTTCTGTCTTTCTTTCTGCCTCTTTGTCAGAAGAATGTGGGTGTAACCTCATGTTGTAACTCTCCTCCCAGATAAACCTTTTTGTGGAGAGAGGGAAATGACGTCATCAATCAGAAAGAAGTATACAAGCTTTCTGCATTTCCATATTGCCTTCATAACTGTGGCCCGTGATTCATTTACAGAAGTATTGATAAAAAAAGATGCACAAACATAAATGACTTGTTTCTTATTGTATTTAAATTATTGGCATCCTTCTCAGCGCTGTATAAAACAACATATATATATAAAATGTATCATACAAATACAGCTCTGGAAAATATTAAGAGACCTTTCCAAAAAAGTTGAAAAGGAAGATTTTGAGTGAGGAACAGAAGGGTTAAAATTCTTCACTCTAAACTTTAAAAACTTGCAGTGGTCTTTTAATTTTTCCAGAACTGTAATGAACAATACTGTGTGCTCTAGATTTAGTAAATTACTATATTATGTGTGCAAGACCACTCTACCAATAACAAGCATCTCATTCTAAATCTTTGTCATACTTTTTTCTTTTAGAGAAAATTTGTCAACTATTTTGATGCTCTATCTCACGGCAAAGTGGGGAAAGGTAGAGACGAGAGATTCAAACCCATGTTGCTGTTCATGAACACAGTATCAGAGTGTATCAGGTGCAGCTGTTTTGACCCCTGGACCACCCTGGGACACAGCATGTGTCAAACCTCAAAACAGGGATGAGCAGGACTATGTCAACTTGAAAACTGGGTTTAAAACACTGTATTTTTCTTTTGCTTACTTTATATGTTAAAACACTTGTAAAAAATATTCTGAATGTTGTGTTTCCGTTTATACATGAATTCAATAAAAAGTAACAAGAAACTCTAGTGTTGTTGAAAAGTAATGGTTTGGTGCAAAATTACATCAATGGTTTTTTTTCTGTCCCTCAAGGAAGTAACCTTTAAGTACCATTGATCAGATGCAGAAAGAAATCTATTTTGTAATCCTTGCATAAGACATATTAAAACATAATTCTGATAATATTCACCCCTTTCAATGAAAAAAAAAATCTTTATTACAAGTTTCTCGGAGCTGTTGTAATGTATAACAACTGTTTTGATAATTTCTCACTGTTCTAAGCTTACAATACAGTCCACTCTGGCTTAATTGTCCCATTTACTTAATACTGTGTTTATTTGCTCATCTTTATTAAATGTAAATTACTGTACCTAAGATATTTATGATCCATACATTAATATGATTTTACCATGCTTAAAAGAAATTAGCAAATATTTGGTTGGGACTAGATCTCGGGGAGAAAACACGTAAGACTGATTTAAATGTTAAAGGTTTAGAGTCATCATTTTGATTTATGTTGGATTCCAATTGGGTATTAGGACAAGACCTACTCATGAGAGAAAGTTTGGGAAGAATCAAATGTTGACTGTAAATCACTTTGTCATGTTCCAGTTTATGGTGTGATGGCAGGTTTTGTTCTTGTGCGGACCTGTGTTCAGCTCCTGATCCAAGTGTGTGTTGTGTACTACCGGGCGTGGTCGCGAGCGTTTGGCCTCCTCTCTCAGATCAGGTACACTCCCAGGTAACTCCTCCCCAACTCTCACTGCCACAGGGGTGTGGCCTATCTGCAAAGACCCCATTGGGACCTCAGGACATGGCGACCTGGCGTTTGTCTCCCAAGCACCTGAATAAAATACACAACAGTTTATATTCCAGCAAACTATTACAGTGTGTGTGTGCTGTGTGTGGGGGTGTGTGTGTTTCAGGTAGTGTGTGTCGGAGTGTGAGTGTGTGTGTGGGATGTGATGTATGAATGTTTGCCAGTTGGCAGAGTACTTACGTAGTTTTGATGCTGGAGCAACAGAGCAGTGCCTCCCTACTTTCTTCCCCAGAAATGTCAGTGACAGAGACACATTCTCAGTCCCAGAGGAATTCACATACATGATGAAGGATGTGGCGCGGTCGTGGTGCCTGATTGACATGGGAGACATTTTGATCATTGGCCCAAAGCTACAAGCAGGGATGACGGGGGATTAATGACCAAACTACATGCAATTTTTAAATGACAAAGACCATATTGTTCAATTCAACAAAGATAATATTTAGGAAGTTGTATAAGTGTGTGTGTGTGTGTGTGTGTGCAAGATTTAGGCAAGAATCCACATTTTCTAAGCCCAAAGATAGCTACTTAACATTACATTTGGTACAGACTTCATAAGATTACATTATGAATCCTAGAAATCTTTTGTGGAAATGCAATCCACTGTAGTCATGGCACTCCATATAATTTAGTTTAATGATTACATTTAGCCTGGTTTTATACATTAACTAATTCACATTTAGTTTAATGCTAACTGTTAGCCTGGTTGTATACAATCACTAACTCACATGCCAATTTTATGAAATACAACATGTTCAACATTTTCCTACAACAATTTGCACACCATACTAGTTTGATCTGTACTGTAGGCCTACTGTCACTCAACTACAGTTTCATCTGTGTAACTAAGAAATAAAGAAATTGCACCTTATATCAGATCAGATCCTTGCTGTAGCGTTGTTGGAGTCCAGCTTCTGTCCAAGAAAGAAGAGGGAAAAGCTAGACCTCTGCTTGCTTTTCTGTGGAACCAAACTCTGAACACTCTTTAATTATTAAATTTTAGAGATCAAGTTTCACCCCTAGGTATTAGCTTGGCCTGGTTGTAGTGGAGACTGAGCAACAATTAGTCATCAGGTTTCCAGTGTGTGAGATTGAGATTGTAACTTGATGCTGTATCTCTGGTCCATGGACCACACTCACCCCAAGTGTCTCACTGCATGTATTCACAAGAAAGCCTCTCAGGTTAAGATCAGGTCTCCAATACACTCTCATTCATTATTGTCTGACAAGCAAAATTAATTCCAAGATCTTACTAAATCTGAGATGCATTACGGGCATGGGCCAGGTCTGGGATCACTGTTGTGTTACAGGGCCCTTCTCACAGTTGACATCACATGGAAGGTAAACAAACTGTGATGCCAGGGATGTTACAAGTAAGGGAGGCAAACAAAAAAATAACAGTTGGAGAGGTTGTTGCATAATCTATCCAAAGTACCGATGCTGTATCAAGATTTGATCATCCTGTGGCCTATCAGAAATGTATCTACAGTGTTCAAAATCAAAACATGTACTATACGATCAATTGAAAAAGTTTAGAGAGTATTTGTTTCCAAATCATAAATGATTTGCCCCAAAATCAAATGTATCACCCCTAGAAAATAGTTAAATTAATTACAGTTCACATAACAATTGACATTTCTGGTACCTGAAGCTATGTCTGCTGCACCAAACTAGCTCTAACTAAGACATGGCATATGTTACTTGGCTAACCAGTTGTTCCTGTAGACTAAATTAGTATCAAGTTCCAGACGATCTTTTGGCCTTGATAATAGCAGGAAACTGTTAGTAAACCACACACTTGAGATACTATGCATTGACAGAGTAAACTCTCGAGGAATCGCTACTTGCACTGTAAAGGAGGATAGGGCTACAAATTTGAGAATCAAGTTCTATGAGCCATTTCAAAGAGCTAGAAAATAACTGTATTCTATTCAAATATGTGACAGGAATGTATTCTCCCGATTGAGCTCAGCAATAAACGGAGCACATTATTTTAGACAACAGGGCTACTTAGTTGGCTTAAGACGGTTTACTTAGTTTTCTATCTTGCAATATTTATGAACTGAATTTTCTTTTCGATAGAATCATAAGTGACCATTATCACAGATTGTTAAATTGCTTGTAATAATAAAAAAATGACTGCAGTTTCAGACTGGCTGTATCGCCAGTCAGCCAGGTACCAAGCAAAAACTAATGGGGGCCATCCAAAATTCAACATGCACAACATTCTATAATACATCAAAGATTTTTCACACAACAAATGAAAGGCTATTTCCCTAATTTTGAGGATGCAATTGAAATTTGCATCTGCCTGGGGGAGGTGAGAGGAATTGAACCAACAACTGGTTATATAGAAAAATTATAGAATATATAGAAAATTATTTTTACACCCCTCAAACTAAACTCTAGACCCTGGGGCCAGTTCAATTCCATATTATTACAAGAGTTGAATACCCTTTATTCTGACTTTTGGTTCACAATTGAATGTCAGGCTTGCTCAGGTTGATTTTCCCACAGCTTTGCCTAGGCAGAAATGCATGCACACCCATTGTATAAAGTGTGGCATGTTTACACAAGTTGAGCAGGTTTTGTCAGGTAGTGCCGGGTCCTAACTTAGCTTATGAACCAAACTCTGACACACTTCAGTTCCCGCCTCAAAGGAGAATGAATCAGTGCATTCATAGGTGAGTAGGACAGGATTCCTGCCGGATTGGTTTTAAGTACACCATGGCGCTGAGATGACAAAAGCCTTGT
>JACXGJ010001846.1:34455-75453 GCA_016801105.1 Esox niger
CCCCCCCCCCCCTTTAATGGGTTAACTGAGGTATAATATACAGTGCATTTGGAGAATATTCAGAAACCTGCATCTGTCCACATCTTGTTAAGTTACAGCCTTATTTGAAAATGTATTCAATTAATTGTTTCCCCCATTAAACTACACACACTATCTGATAATGACCAAACAAAAATATAGGTTTTGACAAGATTGTTATAAAATGGTTAACGAGCAACGAGCTACTGCAGCTCCAATTGCTAAAATAATTAATGCTGGTACTGATTGAAAGGTGTCAGAACTCACACTGCACCGCAGCTTGTTGCATATTGGGCTGCGCAGCGGGCAGACCAGTAGGGTGCCCATACTGACCCCTGTCACTGCCGAAGCTGCCTACAATGGGCACGAGTATCAGAACTGGACCCCAGAGAAATGGAAGAAGGTGGCCTGGTCAGATCACATTTTCTTTTACATCACATGGATGGTCGATTGCGTGTGCGTCGCTTACCTGGAATACACATGGCATCAGCATGCAGTATGGGAAGGCATTGTGGAGGCATTGTGATGCAATGTTCTGCTGGGAAACCATTGGTCTTGCCATTCATTTGGAAGTTACATTGACACGTATCATCTACCTGAAATTTGAATATAATTACAGCTCCGGAAAAAATTAAGAGACCACTGCAAATTGAACGCTTCGGTTCCTCACTCAAAACGTTCCTTTTCAACTTTCCTCTTATATTTTTTTGTATATATATATATATATTTATACACACACACATTAAACAGTAAGCACTTAAATATTTGTATGAACTAAAAATATACTTTACGTATACTTTTTGTCATTGCGCCTGAAACATGTTTCAGTGCGGTTATAAACACTAGCAAAACATAAGGTCGCATTGTACATTTGCCAATATTACAAAAATATTTGTCCAATTAAATCGTAAACGTGTTTTTACATTTAATAACTTTTGTACTTGCAATTGGACTGATGCGAGCTCCCTCAAGACAGGTTTGTGGTTAGACGTAACAATGTCTATGTCTATGCCATCTACGCACAAACATCTATCAATGTCAAGATATGTTAATCCTTTAAAAAATGCATACACCAATAGAAACATTTCTTTAAAACGGTGGAAGGTTGGGAAACACAAACACAAGTAGTTCATGGGAGGATCAAACAATATTAATCCAGAAGAACATGGTTCGTAATAAAGGTGAAAGATCAAAGGTGAATCTCACAGAGTTACAGATATTATTTATGTACTAAGTGAAAAACTATTTTGTGATTACAAGAAACTCAAAAAACTCAAACCGTGAACACGCGACCACAGCCATCCCTGTTGCAAAATGACACATTCCCATTTAATTAGGCTACTTTTAGTGGCAGAGGGCGGGCAATACAGTCAATCGGATCTGGCAACCCTATCAGCCCTTACTGCACAAGCCAATCATAAGCCGTCTTTGGTATATTACATATTTTGTGTTTTCGCTGTGACGGAACATTCATTGTTTTTTTACAATCGTTATTTTACAAAGTTCTATCAGTCCACATTACTGGGTGCAGACCAATATAACTAGATGACCCTGCTAGTTAGAGAGTTACATGCGTCGAGACACGGCCCCACATATTACTTCAAACGATGTAAAAACTTAGACAAATGGTAGACATTGATCATTATACCCCTTTAATAACATAAACTCAAAACCTTTGCTATAACTGTTTTAATAAATGCTACGTAAGGTAATGTTCACGAAACATTGTGTCGGTGCTATTAGTTATTTTCTATCACTGTTATTAATTTACTGACACAGATGTACTGTCTGTGCTTGGAAGGTTTCACGCAATGATGATAAGTGCCCTCGTCCAGTACGGTCCAATAAGAAGCGTTGAACGAGTGTGTGGGCTGCACGGTTGCTAGGTGGGGTTCATCATAAATACACGAGTGCAACTCCCCTACGCCCCTGAACTCTAGTCTGAGAAATTTTCCTAGTTGCATACCTTTGGCCAAACGGTAAGATAATGCTATTTTTATTCAATAGAATCACTGAGAACGAGGTAACGATAACTTCCTTATTTTCGAACTTTGAAACGTATTTGGATAGTGTATGAACCTTAACGCTTACGTTTAAACTATTACATCGTAACGTTACTGTTGGGAACTCGTACATTTTGTTTCTTTGCTCATACTAAAGTTCAGGAAGCCAGATTTGTGAAATGTGGTCAACTTTATTATTTGATGATGTGGATCATAGGCGTCAATGAGGAACCCCTCATATTCCTGAGTTTTATTTTTGTCTCCCAAAATAATAGCACGTCCTGTTAGGTCCTGGAAACCTTTTGGAAACTAACAGTAAACCACTGTAAAGTAACAGAGGATTGGTTGGTTCTAGTTAGGCGTGGTCCGTATCACATTATTTCCTTGCCATAACACTGTAAAATATACATTGCGCAAGCTTTATAATACATATACAATTCATATAATTATATACAAGCCAATTAATGTATAACATCCATCATTTTGAATGTCTTTTTTTATTCAGTCTGGGCATATCATACTTTTTTTATAGAATGATGCTGAGCTTGTGCAAGTATCTGTCTGTCATAGCCAATGGTTCAATTTGTTGGAGATCAAACCACTGAAATACAGTTTGCTAAATATATGCAATTATAGGATATCCTGGGAACAAAGAATAAGAATTCCAACAAATTATTTCAGAAATGCAATAGACTTGGGTTTTAATACAGATTATATTATGAATACTCTTCTGCTGCAGTTCTTACAGTTCTTACAATACTATTTTCTTTCTGCAGACGCCTGCCACAATGTCCTTCATTAGTGAATTCCTGCAGCAGACTCTGTATATGGGCAGCCGTGATGACTCAGTACGGTTTGGTTTCACTTCCTAGCGGTAACGCCTCAAATCTGCTTTTTCCCCCCTCTTTTGGTATGCTAGTGTGGAAAAAATGACCAGGCAGTGTTGGGAGATACAGCAAAATAACTTTCAAAAAGTATTGTGGATAGAGACTGAGGGAGTGAGAGCTAGTCATGGGAGGAGAGTGAGAGAGGAGGACCATTCTTAACTTGTGACTCATAGAAGGAATTCAGGAATAAAATCCCATTCTGTGAAACTTAAATATCTGCTCTTTTTCTAACTATCTTTTGTGTACTGTTTCTACCTTTGCTCTTATACTTCTGCTCTGTGTTTTGTTATGGTTTTCATTCATTTACGTCAAGGCAGCTTATGTGAAATTGTGCTCTCTCAGGCCTTTCCCAAACAGGGTGGCACCGTAACCCCTGACCCTCATTTCAGTGCCGTTGGGGATGCCGGCATTTTGGATAAGGCCATCAAGGCCAAAGGTGAGAGATAAACAATGTATGTTTCAAAGCAGAGCAGCTCCAGTTAACAGAATTATGTTTTATTTCCTACATAAGGTAGTGTAGGGGGACATTCTGCAGGGGAATATGAGCATGTGTGTGTGGGTCCCAGCGGGTGACTAGTGAAAGCTGCTTCCACCATAAGATTGGGTGTCATGGCTTATGGTTAATATCCCTTCCATCTTGTCTCTGTGACGTAGGTGTGGATGAGAACACCATCATTGATGTGCTGGCAAAGAGGAGCAACGCCCAGAGACAGCAGATCAAAGCTTCCTATGAAAAGTCTAGTGGCAAGGTAAGACGAGACACTGTGTATTTGGTTTAACATGACGCACACGTGTAGTTTGCACTTTAGGATCAGTAGATTTATGCAATACTTCAGCCAACTACTGGTAAGCTAAAACACACATACTTGTGTATGATTGTTGAAGTGTGTATAAACCCTCTCCCTGTAGCCTCTGGTGGCTGCCTTGAAATCAGCCTTAAAGGGAGAGCTGGAGGATGTGGTTCTGGCACTGCTCAGAACACCAGCCCAATATGACGCCCAACAGCTCAGACTGGCCATGAAGGTACATGTGCACTGACAAATTACTATTCAGAATATTGTTATTTGTTCATCCTGCCCCACTCAACTCATGTTTTCAACTTACTCAGACAAGATACTGCAATTTCACACCCTTTTGCAATTCATGTGGAGAGGGCAGTAAACTGAAACATGTTTTTGCTTTTATATATAACAGGCATTTATATCATTCAATAATCAATAAATGTACAGTGAGGGGGGGGGGGAGTATTTGATCCTCTGCTTATTTTGTACATGTGCCCACTGACCAAGAAATTATCAGTCTATAATTTTAATGGTAGGTTTATTTGAACAGTGAGAGACAGAATAACAAAAAAATCCAGAAAAGCACAAGTCAAAAATGTTAGAAATTGATTAGCATTTGAATGAGTGAAATAAGTATTTGATACCCTCTCAATCAGAAAGATTTCTGGCTCCCAGGTGTCTTTTATACAGGTAACGAGCTGAGATTAGGAGCACGCTCTTAAAGGGAGTGCTCCTAATCTCAGTGCTCCTAATGTCAGGGAGAAGATTGTATACTTACTCAAGGCTGGAATGAGCTACTATCACCAAGCAGATTTATGAAGTGACAACAGTTGGCGTGATTATTTGCAAATGGAAGAAACCCAAAAGAACTGTCAATCTCCCTTGGTCTGGGTCTCTATGCAAGATCTCAACCTGTTGAGTTGCAGTGATTGAGAATTTTGAGGAATCAGCCCAGAACTACACGGGAAGATCTGGTCAATGATCTCAAGGCAGCTGGGACCATAGTCACCAAGCAAACAATTGGTAACACACTATGCTGTGAAGGACTGAAATCAAGCCCCCCCCGCTCAAGAAGGCACATTTACAGGCCTGTCTCAAGTTTGCCTATGAACATCTGAATGATTCAGAGGAGAACTGGGTGAAAGTGTTGTGGTCAGATGAGACCCAAATCGAGCTCTTTGGTATCAACTCTACTATCTGTGTTTGGAGGAGGAATGCTGCCTATGACCCCAAGAACACCATCCCCACCATAAAACATGCAGGTGGAAACATGCTTTGGGGGGGGGTTTCTGCTAAGGGGACAGGACAACTTCACCACATCAAAGGGACGATGGATGGAGCCATGTACCGTCAAATCTTTGAGAACCTCCTTCCCTCAGCCAGGGCACTGAATATGGGTCGTGAATGGGTATTCCAGCATGACAATGACCCAAAACACACGGCCAGGGCAACAAAGGAGTGGCTCAAGTGGAAGCACATTAAGGTTCTGGAGTGGCCTAGTGAGTCTCCAGATCTTAACCCCATAGAAAAACTGTGGAGTGAGCAGGAGGTTTGAGTTGCCAAATGACAGCCTAAAAACTGTAACGACTTGGAGAAGATCTGCAAAGAGGAGTGGGACAAAATCCCTCCTGAGATGTGTGTAAACCTGGTGGCCAACAACAAGAAACGTCTGACCTCTGTGATGCCAACAAGGTTTTTGCCACTAAGTACTAAGTCATGTTTTGCAGAGGGGTTGAATACTTATTTCACTGATTAAAATGCTAATCAATTTATAACATTTGACATGGTTTTTCTGGATTTTTTTTTGTTATTCTGACTCACTGTTCAAATAAACCTACCATTTAAAATTATAGACTCACCATTTCTTTGTCAGCGGGCAAACGTGCATAATCAGCAGGGGATCAAATACTTTTCCCCCTCACTGTAATTCATTTATAGGTCCAGAAAAAAATGTACTCCGGCTTGCACATTTCAATACAATCTTTGTAAAGAGGAAGCTATGATTAGTCATCCTTTAATTTTGGGTCTGTTACACATCACACTCACTTCCTTATTCAGTCCAGCGACTCATTCTGCCTTATTACACTGTTGTCGAACATTTAAAATGATATATTACCAAGGGTGGGACTGTTTTAATTAATAAGGAGGTGGTGAGAAAATGTGCAGTGTCTGTAATTAGGATTCAATGGTCACCATCTGTGTTTACAGTAGACCATACCCGGTACAACCTCCAGATTTCAATTGCTTTGGTTCTGATTGAGGAAATATGAACATGGCCCTGCTGCCTTTGACTGTTTTGACCTGACCATTACCTTGGTTGACCCTTTACCCCCTTCCCTCACCCTCTCTCTTAGGGATTGGGTACTGATGAGGATACTCTGATTGAAATTCTGGCTTCCAGGACCAATAAGGAGATCAGAGAGATCAAAATAGCCTATAAGGAAGGTTTGTACGTTAATGTATATTTCCCGTATGTTATGTGATATTTACTGTTAGACCATAATCATGTCCCGTTTCATTCTTAGAATACAAAAAGGAGCTGGAGGATGAGATCAAGTCTGACACAAGCGGAGACTTTAGGAATGCCCTGCTCTCACTCTGCAAGGTGTGTTATCGCAGGCACATGTGTTATACCTAGGGCTAGGCACTAGGGAATGCTCTGAGTTGGGCTTCAGTCTCACGTGTATGTTAACCTCCCTCAACCTGTAGGCCAACAGGAGTGAGGACACCGTTGTGAACCTGGAGCTTGCTGACAGTGATGCCAGGGTATGGAACCAAGAGTGTGTCCAACAACAGTATGTTTGATTCCAAACATGTTGACTCCAGAGTCAGTGTGAAATGAATGTCACTGCTGTCTACCCTCTTGGTCCATAGGCCCTGTATGAGGCTGGGGAGAAGAGGAAGGGGACCGACTGCTCTGTCTTCATAGATATTCTGACCACCAGAAGTGCTGCTCAGCTCCGCCAAAGTGAATATACAAAAATGTTTATGTAGAATTCTGACAATGGGTTTGCTTTCAAATATTCAACATGGGTCGTGACCGTCTTTCATGGATGTCAGTTTCCTGAATTAGTCAGGTACCACTTAAAGTTACTTGAATCAAGTTGGCCAAAGATGGGAGATGTCTTGTCTGCATATTCTGAAACACATCTCAAGAACTATAAGCAAACTTTACCTGATGTGCAAACTTTAGCTAGTGAGCAAATATGCCATAATGGAATGGAAACTTGACGGAACCCAAACAATGTTGTATTTCCTAGGACACCTTTTGTAGGCTAACTGAGAATGGGAGACCTGAACCACAGACAACTGAACTTGAGTATCCGTAGAAAAAAAAAAGATTTTGAAATAGTTGTTTAAAATGATATCACTGAATATCTATCTAATTGAATAGATATCACTGTGTGCCCAATTAAACAATGAACCAGCATGGGCCTCGGAGAAACTGTGCTCTTCCACTATTGCTGGGGAAAGTTTTGATCAGAGATGATTGACAAGGTTTCCTGTAGTAGCAAAGTTAGTAGGAAGCCTTTTGAAGTGTTTTTTTTACATAGTGGCTTGTTTAAATATATACTAACGCAACATTGTAGAAGGAAGCCTTTGCCTGTACAGACCAATCTGGACTCCTTGGTCCCTTTTTTTCTGCCATTCACCCTTTCTTCCTCAGTTCCTACTCCTTGGCTAAGCTAACCTTGGTATTTAGGCTTATTTACAGATCACGTACGCTAGTTAATAAGGTATGTGACAGTTTATGCTCTGATGTATGCTTTATAAGTAACTCTCAACAGATCTTCTGGGGTCTCTGTGACCGTTTGGTGGTTGTGATGAAATGAGGACAGATACTTGCCAATGGAGGCAGGGAATATTAAAAAGCCCATGTTCAATTAGGCATTTCTGGAGAATGAAACAATTATAACAATCCAAATGTGATGTTTGCTTTGTTTTTGTCATCAGATACTAAAGTCTGGTGCATTGTTTGCCAATTCACCACATACTGCTAAAATATGCCACTCTTTCAGCCTTCGAGAGGTACTCCAAATATAGTAAGGTGGACGTGGGAAAGGCTATTGACCTGGAACTGAAGGGAGATATCGAGAGCTGTCTGAAAGCTGTAGGTGAGTAATCACATAATGGACTAAGCTTTAACGTCCCACTGCCTTTGTGCGTCACCTGGTAAGCATGTGTTGTAGTTGTCTTGTGTTCTTCAATGGGTCTTAGTACTACAACGATCCACTAGGGGTGCTGTTCCAGATGCAGAAAATGCACATGCTGTTGGTGGAATGTAACATTTTACCAAGGCACATCCAGTTTTCTAAGCGCTCCAGCAACGCACTGGTTTTTGTTTCTGGTATGCTGTTTTTTTGTCGTCTGACTGGATTTCCTACCTGTCTTTCAGTTCAGTGTGCTGGAAGCAAGGCTGCTTTTTTTGCTGAGAAACTCAACTTGGCAATGAAGGTGTGTATACTGCTAAATGTACTAAGTGTTGTCTCCACAACATTACAAACACGTATTCACAATGTGCAGGACTAAACAAACAGACCAGGTTCAGGTTAAGGAGCTTGCTATATCTTGTATAAATCTTCCATTTGTGTTCCTGTCTTATACCCCAGGGTAAAGGAACTAGGACCAAGATTCTGACCCGAGTCATGGTGAGCCGTTCTGAAGTTGACCTGGCCTGGATCAAACAGGAGTACAAGAATAAGTTTGGGAAAACCCTCTACCAGGATATTCTGGTGAGCCAACCTCTCTTGCAATGAAAGACTTGGAATCACTTTTCCGGAATCAGATATTTTAAAGCAAATTTCACAACCAGACTTATTCCGGATGGTTCTAGGGTTCCCATTAGCGGCTGAAGCAGCAGCAACTACTCTCAGGGTACACTCATGACCTCTAACATGATCGTTACGGACACAGTAGCTGACCAAGTAAAACATGATTGGCTACAACCTGGAAATGTAATCTTCTATTGCATTCACATTACGAAATCTCATCGACTGTTTGAACCATGGACACGTCAGCAGTATTTTATAATAGAAGGAGCTTATGTTTTAGGGGCTCCCACGTTTTCTTTGTCATGACGGCCTCATGGTGCAGCTGTGTTACTGCGGCCAGGTGCTGGGCCATATTGACCGTTCCTCAGTGGGTCACATTGGCTCAGCTCCTTCTGGTGTAAATGAAGAGGGTATCAAACAGGACTACCTTGCCACACTTTAGGGACTCCTAGTTGGTTTGGCGACTGCAACAACTGTATCTGCTTTTTGTTTGTTATCCCTGCAATGTACAAAAGGCCGCTTTGGTGCTTGTTTTCAAAGTCACACCTTTGCCCAGGCGGACACATTTTAGACTTTTACATTTCAAATGGTGAGCATTTTGTTCTGTCCCTTACCCCCTTAGGATGACACCCAGGGAGACTACGAGAAGATCCTACTGGCCCTGTGTGGAAGTGAGAACTAACTTCCCCCAATCTCACCTGGAGTCAATGATTAAACCGTGCCAATGGAGAGTCCTTCCAAAAAACATACATATCCAATGTCCATATTTCTATGTGCAAAATATAATTGTTCATTGCAACTGTTGGAAATTGCTGTCATGATATATCTGTAAACAGCAATAAGTATAGTAAAGCACAAAATGGAATAAGCAACATTTCCCTGTTGCTGGCTGCAATATGAATATAGTCTAGCTTCAGACTTAGTAAGTCATCACTTAGTATTACATCACTTTTGTTTTCAAAGAATATTAAGTGGCATTGCACCAATGATGTCCAAATAAAGCTTTTTGTAATTTCACATTTTCCATTGAATTTGTATGATTCCAATTATGCTACTTTGCATGTTTAATAACCTGTGAGTAATTTAAGGAACACCCACCAATTCAAATCTGGCGAGATTACAACATTGTAGAAACACTAACATGCTGTGTGTAGTTGTAGCCTTATCGTGTTAATGTTTAGCAACTTAAAATCATCACAGGCCTTGGAATTATGCATGTGAATATTCAGTGCCTCCTGAATCCGACCAGGTGATAGCATTGGCACATGTATACAGACCTGATCTCAAAATCTTTGAAATCCCACTCATCAAAGGACTTCATTTCTGCACATGATTTATTCTGTCAGGTTATGTCCTTTTAAATGAGGGGTGGGGGGGGGGGCATCTATTGTAAGGACTATATACAATGTGCCACCAAAACAAAAACTTCCATAGAACATCTTTACAGAGGTTCTCAAAAGTAGTTACCCCATTGGACTCTTCTACATTGTTACAACATGAAATAAAAATGGATTCAATATGGGGGGTTTCCCACTGATCACAAAAAAAATAAACAATGTCAATATGAAAATTTTTGCTAAAGATTAGTCTGAATAACAAATGCAAAACAAAGTAATTGCCTAAATATCCTATTTAGTGAATATTTGGTCAAGGCAGCCATAAGTATTTGGAGAAGACTACCAACTTTACACATGGACATGGTATGTTTTGCCATTCTTTGCAAAATTGCTCAAGCTCTTTCAAAATGGAAAGGGACCTTTGGTTAACAATCATTTTCTATATTCACATATTCTTAATTGGATTCTGTTCCAGGCATTAACTGGGCAACTCTAGGACATTGACCATTTTATTGGGCCTCATTTCCTGAGTTTGTTTTTCTAAACATAAATGGGATATGTAGAAACACCCCAAACCCATACTGATCCAGTTGGATGCTTCAAATCTTTCACAAACTGTATGGATCCCACCAGATTCAACCCCAAATCTATTTACTCCAGATATACTTTTCAGTATGACCCTTTCACAAAACCTTTCCCTGTCTCGCTCATTCAATTCACAAAATATCAGCACATGTTCCACCCTTTCCACTGAACTCTCGCAACACTGACCGGTATCATCTGTTGGAACCGGGTTTGATCGAACTGAAAGGCGCGAGTCTTGCATCGGTGACTTCCGAAGCTCGGTTTGATCACATGAGTTTTCCAAAGCATCGTGGAAAATGTTTCTGCGGATGTTCGACGTCTGAGAAGATCAAACACCGACCTCTGGTGGTCATCTTCGAGAGATCATTTTTCCTTCGAATTTGACTACAGCCTTAGATGCTTCAGAAAGCCTTGATTTCCAATCACTAGTACAATGTGTCTATCACTTTTAAAGTGACATTCAACCCTGTGTGCCCAAATAATATTCTACTCCACTTTCTCCTGAACCCTATATTCCACACCTCCTGCTTCCTTACCAGGTTTGTACGCTATAATAGGGTTGCCAGTATACAGACCGATCCACAAAAATGACCTCAAACACTATTTTTACTTTACATCCTGTAAATCGACTCGCCCAAACCCATTTTTACCGCACATTGTCATAGAAAATAGCCTATTTTCCCAGGAAACGATCACATCTGGCAACACTGCTGTGGATTAGAACTAGTCCGTCTGCTCGGTGACTGGATACAGACGGTCATGTTGCATGGGATGAATAATTGCTTTCCCACTTATTCTGAAACGAAGGACTTGTCCATATGACTCTCTTTCCTTTTATAACTGTTATTCAAAGCGATTTGTAAATTTTAATTACGTTTATATTTCATAGCAGTGTGTAGCCTACATATTGAACACGGCGAACCAGTACGTATTTGTACATTTCTTTGCAACATCTTGGGCACTTAACTGCCTTGAAACCATTTTTATAAACAAGGTGGTGTGCTCTTTGATACCCTATACCAGGGGTATTAAACTCAGCCTACAAGGTCTGGAGCCTGCTGGTTTTCTGTTTTGCCTAATCATTAAATGCATCCACCCGGTATCCCGGGTCTAAATACGTTTCTAATAAGGAATTTTTGTGCAGCAGGCTTCAAGGTCCAGAGTGGAGTTTTAGGGCTTATTTGCTGATAAACGCACTACATCTCCGTGCTTCAGCGTCATGACTCTGCAAGCTTTCCTACTCCACAATACGTCCGCTTTGGGGGGATTTTGCCATCAAAATAAAAGTCTATATTTTAACGTTACAAGTCTCATGCACCACCTCGATAGTTCGTAAAATGGCTAGGAACTTTCAATTTCTTAATTATGTATCCATAACTAAAAAGATCCGCAATTGCATTATTATTTGATTTGTCAATGTTGGCATTAGCTAGCAAAGTCATGACGAACACTAGAGATTATAACATAGCTATGTCAATTTCATTGTGCTCAATATTAACTAGCTGGTTAACTTAATAGCAATGCATATAAAATCTATTTGGTGACAAAAACATACATCAATATCTGTGTCCATGGCAACAGTGACGTTGATGCAACCTCGGAATATCAGTTCATTATTCTGTTTATATACACACATTTAGCTTAGCTTACACAATTCTTCAACTTCTCTCTACATGTTGCATTGGGGAAGCAGTGCACGGAAAGGCTAAAATCGAGGTTTTACAAAAGTTGACTCGAACGAAGGGGAAATTGTAATCGCAAAACAAGCGTACGTGAAAATAAAGTGTTTGAACAAAGACATTTTAAGATTGGACGCGAAAATCCATTTCATGATTTTAGCACACTTACCACGTTTGAATCTATTATTACGATTGAAGTTAGTTTTTTCATTATAATAGGTATTTAAGTTACGTTTTTCTTTTCTTCAGTCAATACATTTGATCTCAATTTGGCTCCATACAAATGTTTTTTTTCTTAATTCTATTATATAATTTGAGGGCTTCATTTTGTACCTATCCATATTTCCGCAGGCCCACCTACCAACTCAATATGTACAGGTTTTCCGTTCAGGGCATTTATTTCACCTGGGATCATGTCATAAAATCCACATTCCATGGAAAATGTATTGTTCGTGTTAGACACATTATTTCTGACATCGGACACGTTCACACCATTTTGGTACCAGTACCATTATTATGAAATGTCTTGATCCGGAAGTACTTTTTGTATCGCTGACAAGACGCTAAAACATTTGGTATTAGCAGCTACTTCGGCTAACAGATTCAGGCTTCCCAGTATGTAACATCTCAATTATCAAAACAGATTGCCGTCAAAGTAAACAATAGCCTCGAAATCGCTAGCTACCTTTGGCACGCACTGGCTGATAGCGTTGGGATGGATGTTTATAGTAACAATTGCTTGCAAGTGTTTAAACCAGTACGTTATTAGCCTGCTACGCTTAAGGTCATGTTTTGATCCATGAAATTATATCTAGACTATCCCATATGTTACACAAATTAACTAATTCAGTTTTGCTAATGTTTAGGCTTGACACAACTGATCACTACCATAGTGATATTCCTCTAGATACCTATTTTTTGTGATTCATTCATCCAGATAGAATAAAACTCAAAACCTATTATGTTGAGTGCAAGTAGGTTTTTGTAAGTCAAATAATCACCACCCTTTCTTCCCCATCTCTCCTAGGCTGATCGACCCATTTGATCAGCTCCCAAGAGATCATCGGCATGACCTGACAAATTGTCCCTCTTTTATTAAATTATGAATGACAAGCTGGTTTTCCTGGGCCTCCTGTACTTTGTCCAGGGGATCCCGTATGGGCTCCAGTCATCTCTGCTCCCTGTCTACCTCCGTGGGGCAGGTCACTCCTTTACCCGCATCGGCCTAACTAAAATCCTCTACTTCCCCTGGGTGCTTAAGGTCCTGTGGGCACCTTTAGTGGACCGCGTGGGCACAAAGCGGCGCTGGCTGGTGGCCACTGTTTCCGGCCTGGCTCTCACTTGCCTCTCCAGTGCTGCCCTAGCCCCTGAGGCCCACATCTGGGGTGTGGCAGGTACGCTTCTTGCCATGAACGCCCTGGCGTCAGTTCAGGACATTGCAGTGGACGGAGCTGCTGTGGGACTGCTCAAGGGCCGCAGCGAACTGGGTTTCGGCAACACTGCCCAAGTAGTGGGCTACAAGGCTGGCTCAGTGTTTGCCGGGGGCGGGCTCCTAGCTGTGATCGATGTTGCTGGTTGGGGACCTATGTTCATGCTGTTGGCCTTTGTGTACTTTGGGGTGGCACTGTTTGTGTGGGGGGCCCCCGTTCTGGACGATGACCTGTTGAAAGGCCAGGCAGAGGCGAGGAGGGGAGTCCAGTCAGATGCTGTGCATCCCTGGAGGGTGTGGCGAAAGCTGCTGTCAGTACCTGGGACGCCCTGGACCATGCTCTATGTCCTCACATACAAACTGGGTAAGTCAGACGGACTATGAATGCAAACATATCACTTTTTTCTATAACCCTTGCTTCACCATTAGGGCAAACAAGCAAAACACATTGAAAGGGTTTAGCATTATGGGATTTATATTGAATCACAGTTTCAGTCAGTTTTTTGGTGTCTAATGAACACATGCCAGATGTCCTCTTGCTTCTTTTATTAGGATTTTTACCACTAGATGTCCCTCTTGCACTAACTTAGAGGGCTCTGATCTCTACACTTGTCTACTACAGTAGTTGATGAATGAAGGGAACAAGTAGTATCTGGTAGTCAGTCTAGAACCTGCCTGACATTTTGAGCAGAATTAGTAATGTTAAGTATCTTTTTGCCTAGTAAGACTTTAGGAATTGTGTCTTTAATGTTTTAGTATTAATTTACCTTATATTTGCAAGAAGAAAATATTATAAAAAAACAGATAGTTTTGTGTCTGTCTGTGTGTGAGTGTGTGTGTAGGTACGTGTGAGCGAGAGTTGATGTGGACAGTTTGTTGTTTGGCAGCAGAAGGGGATTATGTAAGGATTAGAGTGTCTTTGTGTCTGTGGCGTTTTATTCATGGAAACTGAAATGGAAGATGCAGCATCACCCTGGTCTGTGTGGGTGGTGGGAAAACGTGGATTTGCACATTTGCATGTTCTTGTTTATGTATGTGTGTGCCATTGTTATTTGTTGTATGTTTGTAGGGTGTGGCGCAGTAAGCGGATGAGCCCAGACAGACAGTAGACCAGACATTAAGACTAGTTGCTAGCCCCCCCATCTATGTTTGGGGTTCACTATCATCATTATCACCATTGCAGTCATTGTCATCTGTCTTATGAATGTTAACATCCTCATAATGTTGTATTGTCTTAATAATAATATTTAGCAACACTTGTGTGATGATAACTAAAAAGCTTAGTTTTTGTTCCTTTAAGTCATTCTGAAAGGTCAGTCTGTGTGTGACCATCAGGTGAGTGTCAACTCTCTGTGAAAAGGTCTTTTGCATGTTCAAGGGTATACCTAACTAGCCTATTTGTTTGAACACACCACATCTCTCAGACCTCTTTCTCCCATCTCTTACTGAACGAAGTGTGTGTGCTCTATGTAACACCGCTCAGCCAATGAGAGTTAGCAGTGTTGACGACCCTTGTGCCGTCTGAGGTCACGACCATGGGACATGCTGTCTAGCCTGGGACTGGGGGGCCGGTTGTTTCACTGCAAAATCGCACACATACACACACGCTAGTTGGAAACATACAAACACCTCCTTGAATGTACATCATACAGTGTCCCATGTGCTGTTTGTGAAGGGACATGATGGAGCGTTCATCTGGGAAGTGGCCAGGTGGGTGAGGGAGAGAGAAGGGGGTAAATGGTGGGGGCTTAGAAGAGACTCTCCCTCTGTCACCACCTGTCTTTCTCTCGTTAGAAAGAGGATGATAATTAGGGTGGCGGAGTGAGAGGGTGAGGGGGACAGAGGGGGTGAGCGATGAACGGAGAGAGAGTGCGGGTGAGAGGGGATGGGTTAGGGGGGATGAGGGGGTGAGCGATGAACGGAGAGAGAGTGCGGGTGAGAGGGGATGGGTTAGGGGGACAGAGGGGGTGAGCGATGAACGGAGAGAGAGTGCGGGTGAGAGGGGATGGGTTAGGGGGGATGAGCGGGACAGAGGGGGGATGAGGAAGACCAAGGGGAGGTGAGGGAGACAGCGGGGAGGTGAGGGCAATATAGGAGGGACAGAGGGAGGTGGTTGAGGTGGACAGGGATGAGGAAGACAGAGGGGTACAGGTGGGGGGACAGAGGGGAGGTGAGGGGGACAGAGGCGAGGTGAGGGGGACAGAGGGGAGGTGCGGGGGGAGGAGGGGAGGTGCCAGGGGACAGAGGGGAGGTGCAGGGGACAGAAGGGAGGTGAGGGGGACAGAGGGGAGGTGCAGGGGACAGAGGGGAGGTGCAGGGGACAGAAGGGAGGTGAGGGGGACAGAGGGGAGGTGCAGGGGACAGAGGGGAGGTGCAGGGGACGGGATGGGTTGACTTGGGAAGTGAGCAGTGCAGGAGGTAGCAGGGATTTTCCAAAGAGATGACTGCAGCGAGCCTGAAGGGATGATGAATGAATGAGGACCACTGCATGGTAACCAGTCAGACAGAGAATTAGTGGTCCTGTATGGCTCCGTTTGGAGAGCTGGCGGCCTGCAACACCTGGCTGGGAATTTTCACAGCCGACCTGTACATAAAAGTGTAAAGATATATGCACTAACTACTGAGTGTCTCTTGGATAGTAGGGTTAACTAACTAACTGCAACTGAATTAATTTAAAAGATCAGATCAGTTATCTTGGGGAACCATGTTAATTTGTCCTTACACTGCTTAACTGGATTGCTTGGTAAAAGTCATCAACAAAACATTAAGCATTAAACATGCAGCTTCATTCGTTTTTTCCCTAAACAATGTGGTCACTGGCAAGTCACAAGGTGCTGGAAATAGTCTTTAGTTAAAGTTTGAAGGATCCGTATGAATAATAATTGATTCAACTTTTCATAAATCATGACAGTTCAGCCAGTTGAGACCAAGTCTTTGAATGCTGCATCGTCCGAAGATGAAAGAGTCCTGGCTTGAGCGGAGAGAGGTGGTCAGTAGTGATGGAATTTGCTGACGGTTCTGTAGAGGGCAAGTTAGGGACACCGTCCAGTTACAGCTGGACTTCTCATCTTTCTGTGTGGCACCTGGCTTCAGCGGTTCTGGGTATCAGAAAGCTCAGCACATTAAGTTCAGTATAATTGTCTTCATTTCAGAAGAAGCTGTATTCCTAGATTTTAGGTTCCTCTAATGCTGCTGGCAGCTTCTTAAATAATATTCTCAAACAATAAGAAACTGGCATCTACATAATGTACTAACTACAGAACAAATGTACTAACTACAGGACAAATGTACTAACTGAAGGACAAATGTACTAACTACAAGGCAAATTATTTTCTCCCCACTAGTATCTGAAAGTGTTTATTTTGAGCTTTGTGTATTAGTATTTCGTTATTACATGTTTTGCTTGGCTTGTTGTTAGTGTTTCATTTATTCACCGGAGAACACATTTTACTTTGTTGATAGATTTTTTTTTATTGAAAGAAACATATCCTGTAGCATATTTGCTTTCTGTTTGTTCACCTGATTTGATTCTCCTGGCATCCTATACCTGCCTGCTGTTCACCGCTCTGTCACCCCGAACGTCAGATTTGCCGGTAATTTGATCCGTCTGCTGTTGGTAGTGCTGCCGAATGCTATTTGTGTTGCGAAATATCAGATATAGCCACTGTTTGGCTTGAAAGTGGCTCACATTTCTTGTGTGGCTCAGTCCCCACTTTCAGTTGTTGAAACATATGTATCTTCCAGTTTAAGAGCTTTCTGAATCTGCACTATATGAAGGATGACGGAACAGTAATCAGGGTGATTTCCATGCAAGAAATCCCCAAATATGTTTGGTTATCTCTGATTGTTATGGCAATTCTTACATAGACAATTCAATGGTTTTAACATGTAGCGCAGCAATTCATCTTGGTAGTCATAATAAAAGTGGCCTTTTTTCGGAAAGATACAGATATATTATCTAGACAACAACATTAGTGTGACTATTCTGTGCAGACCCCTCTGTGACATAATTGACCCTTCACCCTCCTCTCACTCTCTGTCTCCCTCGTATTCCTCATGTTCCATCAGCAACTTGCCAGCTCTGCTCTGACCCCCCCTACTCTCCATACACACACACACCAAATACCTCAAACTTCACTGTTTCACACATTCTTCCCCCCTGAAACTCTGTCCGTTTATCTCCGTCCCTGTCTGTCTCTGTCCCTGCCTGTATCTTTGTCTATCTTTATAGAGACACAGCCGGTCTTCCTCCTTTACCTGTTCTCTTTACCTCTGTAAAATTTGCCTGTCTTTTCCCCTCTCTTTCTTTTTCCCTGTCTCTCCCCTTCTCTGATCCCACCTCTCTCTTTTTCCCCTCTTTATTTTTCCCCTCTATCTTTCAGTTTCCCTTTAACCTCTCTTTCCCCCTCTTTCCATGCTTTCCTTGTTTTTCCCATCTCCCTCTTCTCTCTATCTTCCCCTCCTACCTTTATCTTTCCCTTCCCTATCTTTACCCTTTCTATATATCCCCTCTTCCCTATTTCCCACCCATTCACTCTCTGTCTTCTCCCTCTGCCCTCTGTCTTTCCCCCTTTTTCTTTCCCCCCTTGTCTGTTCATCTTTTTCTGTCTGTTTTCTATGTCCCTCAGTCTTTGTCTTTTTCTGTTCATTTTCAACCGCTCCGTGTATCTGTTTTCATCTCTCTGTCTATCTTCCTTATCCCCCTCTACTTGTTTCTTCTTTCCGGATGCCTAATGAAATCCCCACTGAAATGGACAATTGTTGCTTTGAGAATATTTATAGTAATGAATAATCAGCCTTGTTGTGTTTGTCTGCATACCCATTTAAAAGAAATAATGAGTTTACAGCAGAAGCACTGAGTGCTGCAGAGACAGAACCACTGGTAAAGTATGAAGACATGGGTAATATTAGAAATAATTTGGTATGTGTTGTTTATTAGACATTAAGAAGAAGCTGATACATGCTTATAACAACATTTCCCAGAGTCAAACGGTTGGTGTTTGGGAATAGAAAGCAGTATAGTATTATAGGCCTGCCGTGTAGCTGTTGATGTAAGTGCTGTCGTGTAGAAACCGACATAGAATATAGAAGCTGAATGTGAAGAATATGTCATCAGAGCAGCCTGTTTATCCCACTCATTCTCCTGCCATACGTTTTGCCGGGCTGTCACACAGTATTGTCAAAACGTTTACATGCATGTTCTCGCAGCGTTCCGGCTTGCCGGGAGGTTTTTCAGCGTCTTCTCTGAGAACTATTTTCTCATTTCCTTATCTGTTTTATGTTGAGGATTCTCCCTCTCTCTATTTTTGTTCTTCTCCTGGCCAAGTTGGGTCGGTTGTGTGTGTGTGTGTGTGTGTGTGTGTGTGTGTGTGTGTGTGTGTGTGTGTGTGTGCGCGCGCACATGCCCGTGCGCGTATTTCGTCTCTTTGACAGCAGTCTCTGAGCTGTCACTCATTGCTCTGTCTCCCTGTCTATGTGAAGTCGCTCTCCATTAATAATGGCGGCAGCACTGAATATTTTACAGTCACTCTGCAGAACATTATCCCGCCTCCGATGCCACACAGCGTCTGAAAGACTATTGTCTGGCTGACAAAAGTTGTATTTCAAGCAAGAGCTCTGTGACTGAAGCATGTGTTATGTAAGGAAGTTTTGCGTTTCAAATTATATAGGATATAAACAACTTTGAAAGCTGCAGATACAACTATTGTTAAATAATGGCCCATATTGTACCATTGGCGTTGGAATGTTGTAAGCTTCACCATTTAATTTCATATAATGGCATGGCAATGGGTTCGGATTGATACTTGGGTAATGTGGGTGTCAACTTGCACACACTGCTAGAACTGGGTTTTAGAAGTATTTGTAGATACAGGACCACTGAAACCCCTCTGAACCTTTCTCCAGTATGGCTATGGCCTACCAATGTGGCATCTACAACCACGTGAGCCCAGTCGGCCAGGTATAAAAAGATGTTATATGATTAATAGAATGTATGGAAGAATGTGTCCACTCATTGATTTCTGAAGGTGCTATGATCAATGATTGTCATATTTGCGTATGTGTATGTTGCATCATCTTTATGGAAACAGCAAACGCTTGCATGAGCTGTCATGTCTCACATCACGAGCAAAATTGTTATGAATCAATATTTTGATCATTTCATATTTACTTAGAGATTGTATAGTACAGAAGTATTTTTTGTATAATACAACTGTATTGTGTTTTTGTTAAATTCAGTTTGGTAGATATCTCTAGATAGTTTAGTAGCTTAATAATTACTGCTAGCACAACATACCAGCCAAATGAATATTTAGCAGTTGAACCTTAGAGCAGTTGGAGAGTAAGCGGTTTAAGGCAAAATAAATACATGTTTTGGAGGCTGAAGTCAATTTGAGTGTATAAATGTGTAGGTAGCCAACAGGAACTCCATTTAAAAACAAATAAAAAATGACATAAAAGAGAGTATTTTGCTGAAAGAACAGTGATTCACATTTGAATGAATGTATGTGTTTCCTGGAGGAAACAGCTTGGACACCTGGACCACCCTTGGCGACACAAGTGCCGTTTGAAGTGATTGTTGTCTCCCCCTGAGAAAATTGGGAGGACATTGTAAAAGGTTCTGTTTGTTAGTCTGTTAATTTGTTCACCTGTTTTACAGGTTATTTCTCTAGCATGACTATGATTTTCTGACAAATCTTGGGTGAATGATGTGTTTTACTGTTGTGAGCTGGCCTTTTCAAAATAAGGTTCATTGGCACATGGAGAGAACAAAATAAATCCATTAACACGTGTGCTTTCATAGTTGTATACAGAACCTTTGCTGGCCACGCCAAACGGCTGTACAGTTAAGGGGTTAGAGCAGATGCTGCTGCGTCCAAGCTTCTGAGTTGGCAGCCAGGTTGAGGCTATGCTTTGTGTTTTTATAGAAATGTGCCTACTCCTTCAAAACAATTCTGTATTTTACTTCTAAACAACTCTTACCGTAACAACTCTTAATGTCACTTCAGGAGATGTAAAGACATTTTGCCAATAATCAATCTCTGATTGAGATTGAAAGGTTACTAGGCTACTGTGGAGAATCGTCCTTCACGTATGCAGGGATGTTTTTGTCATGCAAATCCTTTTGCAGTGATTTTTATTACGCTGTGCTATTAAGCTATAACATTTGGTTCTGAAATGCAGCACATTCCGAAAGAACTTGGGTAAATGATGTGTATTGCTTACATGTTATAAGTCCATTGAGATGTGTGCTTAAATGTTATAAGTCCATTGAGACGTGTGCTTACATGTTATAAGTCCATTGAGACGTGTGCTTACATGTTATAAGTCCATTGAGACGTGTGCTTACATGTTATACATCCATTGAGACGTGTGCTTACATGTTATAAGTCCATTGAGACGTGTGTTTACATGTTCTAAGTCCATTGAGACGTGTGCTTACATGTTATAAGTCCATTGAGACGTGTGCTTACATGTTATACATCCATTGAGACGTGTGCTTACATGTTATAAGTCCATTGAGACATGTGCTTACATGTTATAAGTCCATTGAGACGTGTGCTTACATGTTATACATCCATTGAGACGTGTGCTTACATGTTATAAGTCCATTGAGACGTGTGTTTACATGTTCTAAGTCCATTGAGACGTGTGCTTACATGTTATACGTCCATTGAGACATGTGCTTACATGTTTCTATTTGGATAGTTTACATGCAAAGCCAAGCTGCCGCGTAGCTCAGCGCTGTCCTCTATAAGTCAGGAAGACTTACATACGTAACCCCATGAAACTGTTTGAGATCAGTCTTTTGGCGAGTGCTGTGAGTGAGACAGCAAAAGTGGGGAACAGCGTGTTAACTGATGCTTTGTTTAATGACCATAAGTGGACATGATTCGGCCATGCCACAATGATAAGCTATAGGGTTAGGTCCTCAGAAAGCCTGGACTCCTTAATAGTAGTGGAACAGTGAAATTAGTGGGATGGAGGGAGGAAACAGTGATGACACAGAAAGCTGCCATTAGTGCATTTTTATTCTACATTTTGCAACTCTAAGGACCAAGACCTTCAAAACGTTAAACCTGGCTCTGATTGGTTTGTTCCTTAATCTCCCTCTCCCACAGGCGAGCAGGGTGCGGTGACCATGTTCCCACTCTTCCTGTTGGACCATCACATGACCGCACGGGAGCTGGGATTCTGGAATGGAGTGATTGCCATGGGCTTCTCCATCTGTGGCTCTTCACTCGGTGGCCTATTGCTCTCCCAGTTCAGGTAGCGTTCATTGTCATCCTTCGTCTGGCAACATTTGTAGGCAACAATATCCTGGCTGCGTTCATAGGCGACACTGTACTGACAGCGTTCCAACGCAACAACATCCTGGTAGTGTTAAAAGACAACCCTGTCCTAGTAGCATTCATTGACAACACTGTATTGACAGCATTTATAAGCAACAGTCTTCTGGTTGCATTCAAAGACGACATTGTCTGGGTCGTGTAGGCCCCAGATCAATTTCCAGCAAAGAATCCTCACTTGTTCCGAACTTACTGCTAGGACATAAAACAGTATAGTCGAAAAAGAATAGTAGCAATTTAAAAATGTGTCTGTTAATATCGTTTTTTCCTTTAATTGCTAGTTCACCTTATAGTACATTTGCCAATTATAATAACTGTGTCAACAGTACTGTAACTGAACGTATATTGCATAAGAGCATACACCTGTCGATAGTAGCTTCCAACTTTGATAGGTGATGTTATGCAAGCTAAAAAGTTGACTCTACCTGTGAAATATTCTACGGCATACCATGTAGGCCTTCAAGGGCAAACCTTGCATTTATAATAGTTTTTCAGACCATGTTTTTTGGGTACTTCTAGTCATTCTTTTGTTGTTAAAGACTGGCATAATTGTCACGTTTTCTTACACAAGTGCGTTCACCTGACACTACACAGTCCCTTCAGATTTCCATCGAGTGACTCCTTGCCCCTCCACCCAGACACACACACACACACACACACACACACACACACACACAAGCCTATCCACCAGGCCTTCTTAATGCCCTAAAAGCTCATTGGGACATTTGTGCTAGGCCCCATCAGAAATGCCTGACTGACCAGAGACTGACTCCTTCATACAGCTCCCCATGGCATCGGCAGCCTGAGAGCCTATACTATATCGAAGTGCGCCAGTGTGAGGTGTCAGCGGCGAGGCAGGTTCTCCCCTCTCACTCCCCATCGCCACAGCAACTCCCCCGAGAGCCAGATCTGAAAGCATGTCATTGAGAAGGGAGGGAAACAAGGAAAAGAATGTCTTTAGCATGTGAATGATAGCAGATTGGTTTACAGGTTCTGAGGGTGAAGCAGGAAAGGAAAAAGAAGAGGTTGTAGATCCTGTAGTTTTGGATGCTGACAGAATTGACAGATGTGGACATACTGTGACTGTTATTTACGTTTGATACGACTTTTGCATAGTTCCTATCTGCTCATATCATTTGCCAAACTTACTTGGGATATTTGGAGATTTGGACAATGAAGACCTTAACCTCCTTTCCCAGAGTCAGAGGGACTTGTGGGTGATACCTTGATTATGTCTCTGTGTTCAGGATAAAGGAAGTACAGATATGTTTTGTAAGCCACTGCTTTGACTGGAAGTCTAAAGGAACAGATAGCTGTTCCCAAACAATCACCTCAAATTATTGGCATCCTTGGAAAAAAATTCTGTGTGAAATAAACAACACCGGCATTGAGCTCTACTGTTATTTCCCAACGGGTGAAATAGTCACATTGAGTTCGCAGGGAATTACCCAGGTTTTGATGGTTAGATCCATGGGGGTCATTTATTGAAAAAAAACGATGAAAACAGAGTCAAACGGATGAATAAGGCAAGGCCTTTTTGTCCTGGGCTTCCCAGAGTAGAGGTTCTGGAGGTATTACTGCAGTCCGCATCAAGGGCAGTGTGGCCCGGCGTCACACACTCTCCCCTTCTTTCCTCTTCCCAGTTTTTCTCCTCAGGGGAGCCCTTTTATCTTTACCCACATGAGGCGTTGTTGGCTTCAGGTGTGCCTCATCATGAGGTGGCAGCTGAGCTGCATCTAAGAGACCCATGTTCCCGCATCATGAGCCAAATGCTGCTCAAAGGGCATTGGTCCGACAATGATATGGTGGAGGGCATGTTTTCATCACAGGAATATTTTTAAACTCATTGATGATTCAAGGGAATCAAATAAATTACGTATCTCAAGTAATTTATTTCCCCCAAATTCATTCACAGAATTTTTTTAACAGCATCCTTCAAACAGAAAGCAGGGAAAGAATTATCCATTAGTTAATCTGGTTCTCGGGAAGTAGGTAATCATTAGGCTTCATTGGACAAAATCACGAATTCACCCTTAAATCAAACTGTGGTAGTGTCTGAAGGGGTTCATAAACCTCAGATATTCATCTAAATGGCGTGGTCTTTTCCTCAGCAGAAACCCTGTCTCCGACCCAAACACGCATAAAACACTACTCTACAGAGGTGAGACTGCTGATGGTCATTCATTCATTTCCATGCTGGGGAGGTTCTTAGGATATTGATTTACCCATAGGACAGTCCCACTGGGAGACACGACCCTTAGAATGACAGAGAATCAATTAGCCTCTGCGGACAGTGTGTGTGTGTGTGTGTGTGTGTGTGTGTGTGTGTGTGTGGTTTTATGGTGCGTGTAGGGTTGTGTGCTCATTTGTTGGAGCTGTTGTAGAGAAAACAAATATGTTGTTTAGTCTTTGTGGCCTGTCATTGGACCTCTGATTAGGTGGGTCTTTGTGATTGGTCGCTGGTCTTGTGCGTCTGTCTCCACAGCATTGGATCTCTAATGAGGCGGGTGTTTGTGATGCGGACGGTCAGCATGATCTTCCAGAGCTCCCTCCTGAGCGTGCTGGAACCCTCCCCACTCATGAAAGGTGAGTGAAGACCAGATCGCTCCGGAACCATGACTTGACCAGGAAGCATAGTGATCTGTTACAAAAGCTTTACCGTGGACTCACATCATTGACTCCAACCTGCCTGACGGGTTCTGCTGATCTAGACTGACGCTTCCCCAGACCCCCACTGGCAACATCTGTTTATCCATCCATAGCTCAGTATCTTTCCTCCACCTAACACGGAGGAGCACGTGGCCAGGGAGCGTGTGACTCATCGACGGCAGACACCTGGATGCGACCCCATTGACACCCAGCCGTGAAACTCACCCATCGAGTCTCATTGCTCTATTCGCTTTTGTGCCTCAATGCTACAGAGCTTGTTAGAAGTATTCACCCCCCTTTGACTTTTGCTAATTCTGTTTGATTTACAACATGGGATTTAATCAGGAGGTTTTTTTTGCCTCTGATCAACGCAATGGCTTTGTCGGTCTCCCTGACTTGTGCACTCCTCTTCTGGATGCTTCCTTTTTTAGGGTGGCTTGTTCCAAATCACAGGTGCCATATTCTCTCCAATACTTTATTATGGACTTTACTGAGCTTCACACATGCCATGGTATTTAGCATTAATATATTAGCTGTCTCACAGCCACGCAGATATAGAAGTAGAAATAGTTCCAGAAAGCCCTGCCAGAGTTGGACGGGTGGATATAGACATTTAATATCCTCAGCTTCTCTTGTCCATTCAAAGAGTTTTTCAATTAGGCCATTCAGCCCCCCCACACATGAAAATCCACTACTTGCAGATAACTTTGTCTATCTTAAGATGAATGTCACTCGGGATAAGAGCAACAAGGACTCCGTTATAATAACTTCTCCCCTGCCAATCAGCATACACCACTGCGTGCACACACACATCACACACAAGTCATTCTTATGACCAGTAGCGTAGCCATGTATTGAAATGGTTACAGATGAACACACATCTAATTTGGCCTTGTAACTTGCTATTTGGAATTTCAAAAAAGTATTTCAAAAAAGGTATGTGAGCATTAAGGCCCGCAGTGTGAACAAAGCTTTGCAGCAAGAACAACGTCGACGTTGTAGATCCTAAAATCAAACCCCCCAAAAAAATGTTTTTCTGCAAAAATTCTCAATATTCCATGAGTGCCCCCTCTCTCACTGCTGAGCTGAGTTAGTGTCTCGTTCTCTGAATCCTTTGAAATGTCTTATTCGGCAAAACTCGACATCTCCTGTGAATTATTCAGCGTCAATGGGAGCTGAGAGACACTCCGTGTCGCCTGTGTTCTGCTCTCTTCTCCTGAGAGGGAACAACTTTGTTTGGGGGAACGCGAGGAGACAGCGCCCCTGTCACTTCCACCTTTGTTGTCTCGGTTCAGCATCAGATCAGGCTCCACTGATATACGCTGCGCCGCTGAGCTTTCGTCACACCAGCCATCCAGAAGGAGGCTTTGAGTGAGTTGGAAAAGATAGATTTAGATAGCACCGCTTTAGGACAGGACTTGACACAATGTCTTGCAACACTGCGCCGTTATGTTGAGTCTGAAACCGTTTGGTGACTGTTTCTCAGGCTTCTGTTTGCCCCTCAGGTATGGCCGTGTTGAGTCTGAAACAGTTTGGTTACTGTTTCTCAGGCTTCTGTTTGCCCCTCAGGTATGGCCGTGTTGAGTCTGAAACCGTTTGGTGACTGTTTCTCAGGTTTCTGTTTGCCCGTCAGGTATGGCCGTGTTGAGTCTGAAACCGTTTGGTGACTGTTTCTCAGGTTTCTGTTTGCCCGTCAGGTATGGCCGTGTTGAGTCTGAAACCGTTTGGTGACTGTTTCTCAGGTTTCTGTTTGCCCGTCAGGTATGGCCGTGTTGAGTCTGAAACCGTTTGGTGACTGTTTCTCAGGCTTCGGTTTGCCCCTCAGGTATGGCCGTGTTGAGTCTGAAACCGTTTGGTGACTGTTTCTCAGGCTTCTGTTTGCCCCTCAGGTATGGCCGTGTTGAGTCTGAGCGTTCAGCACTTCTTAGGTGGCCTCATCACCACGCTCACCTTCACGACCATGATGCACTGCACACAGAGAGCGGAGGAAAGCGTACAGGTAAGAGCCAGACACTCTGTACCTGTCAGTGTAACAGCGTCGTCTTTATTTTTGTCGGTGGCTGACTCATGGAGGGTATGCCCACTGACACTGACACTCTGATCCACTTACTGCACCTCCTGTTGGAGGTGTGCTTCTGCGTAAGAAGGCGAGGTTCTCCGAACCCTGGAAGCCTCAGGGGTGGTCTGTTATCCGAGCCAAACAGAAACTCTCGACTCTGAACAAACATGACAAAGAGCACAGGGCTTACCTGCCCTATTCTGTTCCTTCTCCGTTCTCCTCACTGTTGTCTTTTTGAAGCACCCATTCTATAGAGTCAGATCATATGCGGAGGTGTCAACAGGCAGGACAGATAGCCCTGCGTACAGCAGTAACACAGACACAACAGCTGGGACTGACCAGCTTTTTTAATACTCTCAGTGTTATTCTCCCTTTTCCTCTCTTTCTCCATTACCATGTTTCCTGCACTCATTCGCATAACTTCTTTAGTCCCGCCAAACTGGGCCAACGCTGCCTGGAGGTGATCCGTTTGCAGCATCTCAAACGTCACTCAATCATTTCTGAAGGTGACGACGGGCTGTGGTTCTACCAACGAGTGTGAGGACTAGGAAAACTACACCAAGGAATATCCAGTGCTGTGTCTGGGCAATTAATGACACAAAAACTAATGAAACAAAGCTAATCACAAATCCTTGATTATAAAGATGGGTGATAACCTTCGGGGTTAATTTGAAATGTTCTCATGACACATATAGAGCTCTACCTGTTTTTTTTAAGGTCATATCCAGTGACAGAACGCTGATACCGTGAGTGCTTGTCGAGGGCCCAGGAGAGAGAAACAGAATCCCGTTAACAAGTTAGCCCGAATAAAAGCACTTCACTTAACTCTGGTCTACAGGTTGTGTGAACCCAGCTCAACCCAGCACTGGACTCAATACCGAGACCCAGCAAAGATCCCTGGGAAATGTCTAATTTACAGGTTGCTTGTTTTGTCGCCAGTGACATTTGTCCGAGTCAGGTAACTGGTTAAGTTACTCTTGGCCACACTGGAGCTATGTTTCACAGTGCCAAAGGCACAGCGAATGAAAGCCTTCTCGCCTTTTCATTACCCAAATCAAATAATCATCAAATAATCAAAGGCATCAGCTGAAATATATCCCTGTAAATACAGAGTTTAATTATTTGCCGGACTTGAAGTCTTTATGTTTGGCGTACACACCTGAGGTCTTGGAATTGGGTAGCTGTTGTGTGACCTTGTTTAAACCCATGGCTGGCTATGCTGCCTTGTTGTGTTAATCTGGGCCCCAGGGGTGGAGCCTGGGGTGTTAGGAAACTGCTGGTCTGCCCTGACTCCCTCCCTTATTCAGTCATTTATTCAGTAGCAAAAGCTTTATTAGTGTACAATGTGTTGCCACATACATTGCCAAAGCAAAGCATTAAATCAACGAGAAAGCAAACATTGTAATAATAATGCTTAATTATAGATATATGCAAGAACACTGTTGTCAATAGTATTTTTCTGGTTAATTATTCCATTTGCTGTCGATAGAGCTAACTGTGTTGCAGAAAGTTACATGTTGTGACGGTTTCCTTTGGCCTGCCTGTGTTCTCTGAGTCTATTCCGTCTCTATATAGTCAGTGTTTTCGGCAGTCTCTTTGTGTCTCTCTACCTTCTTATACATTACTAACTTCAGGCTCATCTGACCAGCTAGTCTCAATCCATGCATTGATGACAAGGTTCGTAAGCTTTCCCTTTCCCGCTCCCTCTTTCATTATCCATTTAGTTCATTTTTATCTGCAGGATTTCTTTCTGTTAATCTGTCTACTGCCTGTCCCTTTTTGTTGTTTGAATTTGTCTTCCA
This sequence comes from Esox niger, assembly GCA_016801105.1. Lineage (NCBI taxonomy): Eukaryota > Metazoa > Chordata > Actinopteri > Esociformes > Esocidae > Esox > Esox niger. The sequence continues at coordinate 62,806 of JACXGJ010001846.1, forward strand.
GAAGGTTTTTCCAGGAAATGCAGTAAAATAAAAATGGATTACATCATCAGTGTTTTGACTCATCTTCTCCCTACAGGCCACCCACTACAGTTTTCTGGCCACTTTGGAGGTGCTGGGGAAGCTGATGTTTGGTGCCCTGGCTGGGAGCCTGGTAGACTGGCTGGGTTTCCCCACCGCCTTCCTTTTCTTCTTAGTCCTCTCGGCCGCGACTGCTCTCCATGTCTGGAGGGCCACTGACATGGGCGCCCTCAGGGAACAGTATAAGGAACAGCCCAAATGATGACTGATTTCCCAGAAGATTGCCCCAGAACCTCTAGTATGTTTATTAAGCCTTGTGTATTCCCACAAATGTACTGATATATCAGCATTGTTTTAGATTCCTAAAAACCAAACTTACGAGATTCTTCCAGGAACGACGGGTAGCTACATTATACTGCATATGGAGGAATAGGGAATGGAATAGGGGGAAAAGTCATTACAGGGATACTGTCAAATGTTTGGAAGTTTCTGTCCCCCCTAAGTCAAATTTAGCCTAGCACAACTGAAGGTAAAATAGCCAACTCTTCTCAAAAGCAGGGAAATAGATCTAACCACTACCAAGCTTGGTGATTATGGGCTTACCTGTGTTTTGTTTTTTAGTATATTTTCCAGAGAGTGCGTTTTTTATCCCGCCATGGGCAGAAGGATAGTCAGTGACCTCTCAAGTCACCACTGTGTTTCTAGGCTTTAACACTGAACACAAGCAGCCCAGGATGAGGAATGTCTTTGGAATGCCATTTTATGCTACTGTATTCTGTTTTATTAGGTGGAATACTATTTGTTGGGTTAAACTAATAATAGGCAAACTTCAGTTGCCTCCAGATGAGAAGCATAGAAATTACATTGTTATCCATATGATAAAGTTAATCAGGGTAATTAGAAAAAACTAAGTTGTCTTTGGGTTGCACAACGGTACCGCTCCTGCCTCTACTACACATAGTGCTGCAGGTTGAAAATATAGCCTAACGCTCTTCCAGCAAAACCTGTATCATTCACCTTTTTCCTGTCCAATATATCATAAATATAACCCCGAAATATTATAATAAAATTAAAATAGCTTTTTAGAGGACCTGGCTATTTTACTGAGACTTTACTCAAAACTAGCAATATGCTTCAGTTCAATATACTATAAGCGGTAAAAATTGTCTCTATAAGTACTTCTGACTCCAGGTTTAAAAAAGGAATCTCAGAATCCCGCAGTATCTCTACTTATCAGAGCCATTTTTGTATTTGCCAAGCCAGCAATAAGTCTTAAGACAGCAGTTACATATTTTTGGCCAGGGAAAAGGGTTTTTCCCTGTCATACGAGTTTGCCATTTTTGTGTTTGCCATTCTTTGGTGAAGTTTACTAATGAATCACTACTACCTCTTATCAACATTGTAAGGCACGCAGAAGAGGCTAGCAAGCAGTAGAGAACAACATTTACTAGCAGGTATATTCATTTGATAGTCAGCTTGAACCATTACGCTGCGTCAGCTAGCCTAAGTTGTTAAAGAATTGTATCTTTCAATTCTGTTGGATGGGTTAAAGAAATGGAGTAGAGAAGCCGTTAGGGTATATATCCAGGTAATGTTTTTATTAACAATGGGGGAAACAATTCTGATTTGTAATGTTACATAAACTCCTGTGGCTGTTTAATATTGCTTGTCTGTGAAAACGTTCTGAGAGATCAAATATTTTATGTAATCACTTCGTAGTGGGGTAGAAATAGTACACAGTTCACAAGCTGTGAATCCATGTGGTTTCACCATAATCTTTCAATGTACTGTGATGTAGGATTTGGGTGTAAAACACATTTGGTAATCAACCTGTATTGTTTATATCATTTCAACTAATGAAAACCTTGGTAAAAGTATGATTCAATGTTATTTGACAAGTCATAATGTGGAATTTATATGACAAGAATTCAACACCATAAAACCATTTTTAACAGTATTTTTTGAGCCAGCTTCCCATTAATGCAATGACAGCAGAGTCCCTGCCTATTGGTCAGAAAAAAAATCTAAATAAAATAACAGATTTGAATTTAAGTTAGTCATACTTTAATTCACATTTTTGGTTGAGATGGAGATGTGGGAATAATTTATCGGCACACTGGATATTCAATTGTTTATTTTATTCAATAATAATAATAATACATTTTAACATTAGAAAATAATGTATTTTCTTATTCTGTAGTTCCACCTGTGCATTGACTTAGTCTGTCGTTAATGAACATTGGTCTGCTAATTGAGTATGATTTGATTTAGTCCTATTCTTCGATTTAGTCCTATGATTTGATTTAGTCCTATGATTTGATTTATTCCTATGGAGACCTCAATCCAACATATCACATGTTAATTTCTAGAAATTTTACATTTTCAATTTGAATCAAAACATGACGTGTTGGACTCCAACTAAACCATAAATAATACAGTAGGATTAAGCCAGTACCGCCAATGAAATGGCAAACAGAAATATTGATGTTTGGTTCATTATCACCCAAACAATTCAATGTTGCTTTTTTTTAATATAGTACATAGGCTAAAGTTAAGGCTTACAAGCAAATGCAAAAATGTTTCTTCAATCTCAAAATGACCTTCACATCCATTAACACATTCTGATGGTATGTTAACTACATGTTTAATACAATAATTAAAACCATGCAAAGGAATGTAGATATTGACTCAATATATCTTTGCTGTCATTTAAGTGACACTTATCATGTGCGCTGTCTGTGTATATTTAATGAAGATTATCTTCAATCAAGGTCATTTGGTTCTGCTGTTAGATCAAGCACAGTGATAAATATCAACATTTTGTTTAAATGACAAGCATGAGAGAATGTTGAAATGAAACGGTGGTCCTTGTGAGGCAATTGAAGAAATCGTGGTGCCTTTTTGTTTTGTTTACAAACCGTTTTATTTGAAAAGAGGTGTCTGTCTACTGTAAAAAAAAAAAAACACAAATGTTTCTTATCTCGTTGAATCACTTGTATACATCCTTTTGTCTAACATGCTGAGAGGCTAAATAAAGCTGCTGTCCAAATGTTGGTGTGTGCGTGCGTGTGCACGTGTGTGCGCTTGCGTATGCATGCACCCTATAATAGAGATATTCAATTATTATCCTACAAGATTTGGAGGCTGGTTTTCTGTTCTACCTCATTAACGGTACCCATCTGTAAATATGTACCTGCTTAGAGGGTTGCAATTAATGTTACATGAAAAATATTTCAATCAAAAGCATACCATAATGACATACTAAAACTGGTTTCTAAAAGGTCTCCGTCCTGACTTAAATGTTGGAACGTTTTTCACTGTTCTCAAACAACTGTGCTCAATTCATTTTCCTAAGCTTGTGCAATTCGGACAAATAACTATAGGCATAATTTCTGTTGCAAAGTTGTTAGAACATAATTCCAAAGTATTCACTGCTCTAATGGCTGCCAAAGCTGCCTCTACCAACTATTAACCCTGGGGGTGATCACAAGTGGGGATATGTGTTTCTGACTGAATGTAGAAACATTTCTCTAACATTCATCACTTTGAAAATGTGGGAGATTGTTGTGAAGAGTATAAAAATGAATAGAACCTCTTAAGATGTGAAATGTTTTACAACCCAGTGAACCAGCATTTATTTTGTAATGAAGACGGAACATCAATTTCAAATCCTATTATTGCCATCAGTTACTGAACCAGATTCAGGCTAACCAATGCTGGGGACATTCCACCAGGCCAAATATTGGGAAACAATTATGAATTCCTCTAACCTCTTATATATCCAGTATATATCACTTTAGATTAAGATCTCATTACATCCTAACAACCATGGACCCAGTTGTCTCCTATTAGCACATCTGCCCTGAGGGTAAATCTTCAGCAAAGTCAAACTTAATCTTCCCTCTGTCTCCTATACCTCTCCTCATGCCGCACTCAACACACCCATCACATTGTAGTTTATAAATGAATTTATATTTTGAGACTGAGGTTAAAATTTTAGTCTGCGTAAAGCACACTGAAATATTTTATGAATCAGTTGTTACATTTCAGATGCCTGTAATGGTTTCAGCAAAATGGCAAATCTGGACAAAATGCTAACATTGTTTAAGGTTCAGTGGAATGGCTAGGACATATAATTATCATTTAGCAATTCAATAAAGAAATGAAAATCCCTGTCTTCGTAATCATGCTGTTAGCCTTTAAAACACTTTTTATAGTGCTATTAATTCTTGATTCGTAAACAGGTATTTTTCAAAAGCCAATGTCAGTCCCAACTTGCTATATATAAAATACATTTTGTACTTTTGAATTTCATTTGTCACATGCCAATTTTATAGATGTTTTTGTGTGAATGTAGATCCAGACCAAAACACCTATACAGAACGTGAATCAACACAGACCTACAGTACATATGTTATGTCCCAGATAAAGAGAAACATACCAAAAGACTTTGTAGGAATATTGCACCAATACCTTGAATTTAAAAGCATGTTATTACAAATGAAGTGGTCTTTTAATCTATCTATATAGAAATTTGGACCACCAAAGCTTAAAGGGACAGGTTTTGTGGACAGTCCCCTGACCCTGAGTTGTTCCTTCAGGCACATAGAGTCATTTAAAACAATCCATTATTCTGTTCTGTCTCAGTCTGTAATTAGCATTATTAACATCGCACAAATTTATTAATTGAAACGGTACATACTGCTATTGCAAAGCAGCATTGCAAGTGCAAAACTACTCTAAAACACTCCAAACTAAGACCAGTTATGTTGTTTACCTCTTAAAACATGATGATGTTATATTCTTCAAAATAAAGTAACAATTATCCCGATATAATTCTCATTTTAAACAAACTGTTACTTTCTGTGGTCAAAGGGTCAGTTTTGTTCACAGATTTGTCAATCCACGCATTCTTTCGGAATAGCAAGTGTATACATCGCAGTAAACGAAAGTTAGTATTCGCTAGCTAGAAAGTAGGTTATCTTTTTCATCTTTGATATTCACCTCAAACAGTCAAACCTTATTTGCTTGAGAGAGGAAAAGACATAAATATTATGTCTGACTCTGAATACGAACATGAAGAAAATGTGTACAGGGTATAGAGCCTTACATGTTCTAACTATAAGACACAGATGTTGATTTGACTGAATAGAAGCATGCATAGCAGCTTAAGGGGGGGAGATGGTGAACACTATAATCCCCAACCTTTGCCCAGAAAACCGGCTAACTCGATGGATTTACATTCACCTTTAGTCCTCTTCTAAGGGAACGTGAGTCACGATCCTCTGTAATGTTTCTCGCAAACTTCGTATGTCTTGTTGGCGAAGTTGCTCCATTGATTCTCTCTGAATACAACTTGGGAGAATCCTGGGTGGAGTGCTGTGCTCGTTGTGATTGGGATCTGGAGGATCTTGGGATCTGGAGGCTATATGTCACCCTGGTGATGTTGTTTACAGAGGAACTGTGAACAGTCTTTACAGATATGGCAATGAGTGAAACCTCAAGTCTCCTCTTCTATGCCCCTTGTAACTTTCTTATGATTATGGTATTTTCCACAATTACAAATATTATTCTGATGTCCACTGACAAAAATGGGCCAGCTAGACCAAGCAAAATATCTTCACATAGCTTGTTGATGTTAAAGTTCACGCTCACCTCAATGACATCACTGCCAAAGAACAGAAGCTTTGTATGGTGGCTATAGGAAATAGTTTGCTAGTGCCAGTTTGAATTCAGCCAATTCTGCCGGCTGTTTTGTTAGTGTACAGATTAAATTAATCCATGCTATCATGACAGATTACTGAATGTAGTTAAAAGTGTTTTAGAGTAGTTTTTCACTTGTAATGCAGCTTTGCAATAGCGGTACGGACCGTTTCATGAATTTGGACAATGCTAATAACGCTAATTACAGCCTGGGACAGAGCTGAATAATGTATTGTTTGAAATGACTGTGTACATTCAGGTAAGTGGACTTTGAGAAAAATAAGAATTTTGGATGAACAGTTCCTTTACGTTTTGAGCCTTCAATATGCTGCTTGCGAACATGGGGCTGGGAACCTCCAAATTTGAAGCAAATCAGCTAGCATTGTCTGAGGAGGCTGACAACCGTTTAATACAAAGGTATTGTTTCAGGGAACATCGAAAGTGATGTTGGGATGGTGAAGTTTTGAAGACTATGATAGAATAATTACACTGTAGCATATCTAGATTTAAAGCAAGGTCGGATGCATCGTATAAGGATATTGCTTTGCATGTTCTGTTTCACAGGTGGACCGACAATGATAAAGTGGAGGATGTTGCTATGTTTGATGGAGGCTTTGCAAAGATGATGGTGTGGATTGTGGATGAAGCAGAATCTGCTGAATGTCGTGGAAAAGAAAGGGGGGTTAGGGGCAGATAGAGAGAGAGAGATCATCCCCCCAGCTTAGTTTAGCTGGGTTTAGACGAATGATGGCGAAATGGGGAGGGACACTAGCTTTGATTGGGGTGTCAGCCAATCTAAGGTTGATCTTGTCAGAGGGCCATGAACCAGTTTAGGAACAGATGCAAAGAGAGATATTCCAATTTCATGCATCCACTGAATTAACCAATGTGTAGCCTGCTAACACGTTTGGCAAAATTAATAAACTAGAGCCGGGTAAACATTAGAGCCGAGCATTCATTACACAAATCTCCAATGATATACTGGAAAGAAATACCTGTAAAGCGCTCAGGACAATTCATCCACCAATAAAGTTGGTAAACAGTATGCGCAGACAATTAGCCCACTACAATTCTGACAGATCCTTTAAAGTCAAATTATGGATGGTTCTGAAGCTCAAAATGTAAAGAGCATTAATGGTGACAAGTTTTCCCAGCCTTTGGTTAAGTAGGGTATTTTAAATTCCGCTCATGCGATAAAGCGTTAACTTTGACAGCCCTAATAAAAAGTTGATCGACTTACATCGATCTTCAAATCGTCAACAGCCCAACAACCTGCAGCCCAGCGTGAATTATCCCGACTTCCAGTTACTCACTCCGGCTTTGTGCTAGGATTCCGTAACTCTTGTGGCATGAAAAGTAATGTTAACTGCAATCAAACATTCATTGTGGCATGAAAAGTAATGTTAACTGCAATCAAACATTCATATCGCTTATTGTTAATTCTTGCTGCCTCCTTGTCAATTATTGCTCTCCCTGAATAAAGTAATTTAAAAACATATGATGAAAACAGAAGTTTTTGGCCTGTGTCTGGTTTGTTCAGGTTGGGCCAGCCTGGGAAACTCAACATTGTAGCCTTGAGGCTAACGGGGAAGCTGTTGCTAGAGAGAAGCGCATGCGCCTGTGGGCAAACAACTCTCGTCTTTTCCAAGTTGCGCTATATCATTATTTCCCTATAAAATCATTGCCAGGACATGCAGAGAATTACACAACAGGCTACAATGACACAAAACATACATGATCACAATTTTGTTTGACGTTATTGTGTGGAACTATTATTAAAAAAACGTTACAGAATGTTCATGTCTTAGAATGTGCTGTCTCTTCAGGTGACACAATTTTTATTATATTAGCCCACACAGCTACACTGATACACATTCATTCTAGCTTTAAGACCAAATACTGTAACTTATAGAAAATACATTAATTAGCTTCATGCATTGTGAAAATGAGACGCAAGACATTTATTTGACTACATAGGCTACATGGAACTAACTTGCTAACAACTGTTTATAATACCTTTGCTGACTCCATGATGATGACTTTTACTCTAGTGGCCTTTGTGTACAATTGAAGAACATGCGTAAACACAATGTAGTAAATGATCTGGACAGTTTTGAAAATGATACAAGTGCAATAAAGATTCTACTCGTTTGAGCTTCAGCAATGCAAGACAGAATATCCCAATGAATCACTTCAGTTCAATCATTCATGAAAATGCAGTAAAGTCTTACAAATGCCTGACCATTGCCTCTTACCGTACCGGTTGATGGACTGACTTGTAAATGATGACATCTATGGACATGGCGGTTCTTAACACACCCTAAATGCTGTGGCGCAGTGCAGTTAACCTCTTATCGTGTCATGACCGGTTGTCTCCAGACCGAGGAGTTGAACGGATAGTATAGTGTAGAGGGAAGGGGAATGGAGGAGTGGGGGGGATTGAAACACGGGGCGTCTTCTGCCATGGCCCTAATGGCTCAAACGAGGCTGTGCGAGAGTGGGGTGAGGCCCAGAATAGGGGCGAGAGTGGCCTGCAACCAACAGTGAAGTGACTCAACCACAACACCATATGAGCTGGCAGCTTGTCACATCTCCACCCATCAGAAAGGACTCTAAAGGCCCCTCTTTATTGGACTTGTCCCTGCAGACTATTGTCAATCACTTTATTGAGTATAACTTCACTATTTCCTGCTACCAAAAAGATCAACATGTAAACATTGTATCACTATTTTCACAAACAAGAGACTGAGCAGACATACAAACACATTTAAGGATAACATGGGTCTATTTTCAACACACTGTTTTCTATTTCTCTAATTTGAATAATCATGCTTCAAGCATCTTTACACTGCGATGGCTAAATAAATTAACAAAAGGCATGTTGCAAGATTTCTATTGGCTATATATTTTGAAATATATATATATATATATATATATATATATATATATATATAAAACGGCGAAGAAATATCAGTTGTACCTTCTGATGTAGCCCAGGACATTTCCCCACAGATATTCCCTAAGGTTTCTGAGTTCTTACGACAATGTGTCACCCAATGTGAATTTTAGACATGTTAGTGGGGACATTGGAGGTCAAGGACCTGCCAGGGAGGATGCCATCCAAGAGTGTCCTTTGGCTAGCACTGAGGAGGATGGTTCAGAGGAGGATCTGATGGTTTACAGTGTCGAAGAGCGGGTAAATGTAGAAACATGAGAACAGACGAAACAGAGTCAGCTTGAGCCATGTGATGAGCCTTCGTGACACAGAAGTGAGCTGTCTTGGTTGAGTTACCCGTCTTGAAGACTGACAAAGAGAAGAGAGGAGAATTGGTCAGAGACAGCACACAAGTGACTTTAGTAGGTTCTCCTATCTCTGCAGAGAGACTGGGTGTGAAGCTGTAGGTGTTGCCACCTACCTGACTAAGGCCCCTGCCAGGATACTTCATTTGGCTGGATGGAGCTTTAGAAAGAGTCTTGTTCGTTCCGAACTTACTCCATCTCAGAATTCTGGAGCCTACTGCTCCTGGGAACTTTCACTGCTTTTGCAATGTTTTTATTACCTTATCCAGATCTATGCTCCAATCCCTTCATAGCTTGTTTTCTGTTTTAACATGCAACCTGAAGTGTATAACCTTATATGTATGCCTTCCTTATCATGTCCAAGCATTAAATTACTTTTACACAGGTGGACTCCAATCATGTGTTAGAGACAGCTCAATGATGTTCAAAGGGTGCAGGATACATTTGAGCTCAGTTTGGAGTGTCATGGGGAAGGTTATGAATACTTAAGTACATCAGATACTTCAGTAGGACAAAGTTGCCTCACCATCCCTAGGCAGGTAACCCCATAAAAGTTCTTGATTTTTAGTGTATTTTCCCCACATTTCTTCTTAATACACGTCCTCCAGAACATTACACACCTCACTTGTGTAAATGCCATGATTATATCATCAGTATGTACATGAATCATGATCACCAAAGAGAAACATCTGTACACTGTAGTACATACATAGATATGGAAAGACTGTCTAGTCTATTGTGACTTAAATTCATAAATCCGAACAATGTATTTCAGATTGACATTTCAGAAACGTATAACAATGTGGACGAGGAAGGTTTTAGTGTTCAGGAAGAGGAGAGTTAAGCCATGTGCGGTGTCAAGAGCTGGAATGTGGAAGATGGATCAGATCTGGAGTGATGTCAATGTATTTTAATATTCTGAAAGAAAACAAAAAGTCAACACTGAGAGGAAAACACTTGGACACCTGATTCTCTGTGGCTCGCCCCTTACTTCCCAGCTCAGCTTACCCAACACACCATTCTGCCATCCGCGGGACAATAGCCCCGCGAAAAGACGACACCTATTCTCCCTCAGGGTACTCAGAGGCAACCAAATAGGCGGGGAAACAAGACCTTTGTTGGGATAAAATGTTTGCCGTGTTCATTCCCCATTGGTAACTTGATCTTATGAAATATGTAACACTCAGAGAGCCATGTCTCTTCCTCTCCGTGTTTTAAATGAATCCTTTTTTAAAAGGTCTGTTTAGCTTCTGTACTATTGTTTTGGGGTGCTTTTGTGTCTCGTGACAGTACTCTTAGCAGCTTAGTACCCACTAGCTTGGCACATGCTGAATGGGGTAATCCGTTTTTCCCTGGACGTCTATGTGATATGGGTATAAGGTTGGTGTTATGGCCACCTCCATGTCCCATCTCGATTGTTATTGTGTGAAAGGAAATAGCTCCAAGATAAAAAAGAATCACGGGCGTTGCTTCCTACTCTGGGAAAGCTTTTTCTGGTAGATAACAGTCAAAGAATTCACAGAAATGCACTGAATGCCACCCACCTGACTTACTGAGGGAAATTACAAAAGAGGTTTCTGTCAAACTCCATTAAGGTTCCCCTGCAGGTCTCACATTTAAATTCCATAACCAGACAAGCTAAATAACTGTCTGTTACTGTCAGTCTATAACTGTGACTAGATGGCATGCCATGCAGACATAGATCCATGCATCAGACACAACAATGGGTAACCTTAGCAGGAGGGTATATTCCTAAAGGCACTCCCCTCTCTGGGGGATATTCTGCCAATATGGCACCTGCAGTAGGAGGTCTCTCTCATCACCGCTGCGGGAAGCAGACCATTCTTCTATACCTATCCTTTCTCACCCACCTTCTTTCGCTCCTCGCACCACATGCCCTCCCTCTCACCTTTAAAAATGACACCCTCCAAGAAAGACGGGGAGGCTTCACCAGATCTGTCCTCACATCTCCCAATGCCAGAGTGTGTTATGTTGAAAATGCTCACAGTGCATTTCATAGGACGTGGGTTGCCAGATTTAAATGAAAGTATGCAGACCAATTATCCGAAGACTCCACCAAGTATTTTTTCTATACAACCCTATCTGTAAATTGTACAGCTCAATTGGGTGGGAAACCTCCCCATCTGGCAACACTGCATTGGCCTGCGTTGGTTTCTGTCTTGTTGACAGACTCAGTCTACTAACCTGTCGCTCTAGTGCCCAGCAACAACCTGATGTATTGCGTCTGGTTGGCTCTCTCTAAAATGACTTCCTGTTCTTTGCAGTTTTGCTGGGTAATTGTAAAGAAGTACTGTACACAGGATATGTGGTGTCCCCCGACACACACACACACAGACACACGCACACATTAATTCACCTGCCTACTGTACAAATGAAAAGATGAAGGAAGAAAGTGGAGTCCATTGAGCACACATGTAAGCACCTCTAATCCCCTTCACTGGTGTCATGTTGTGTCATTTGGAGCTCTTTGGGGGAGGGATACTCTGACAGTTTTAAGCGTGGCTGGGGGTGTCTGATCCATTCCCTGGAATAGCCCTTAGCGATCACACACAGCCCTTAAAATCGGGGGGGGGGGGGGTCATTCACTGGCTCATATGGCAGCCATTTTGGCCTTTTAAAACAGGAGGTTAATTGCCTGTTGGCCAATTATGAGGACATTAGACTAATGAACGAAGTGTATTGAGTCCTAAAGAGACAGTGGCCTTATGAGAAACATGTTGCAACATTTAGTTATTACATATTTGATTAGGAACCAACAGATATTTCTGTTCCTCTCCGAGTATTTGCCTCAAAAACACACACAGAAATGCACATTGATGTTTTGACATTTATTATGGGGAAATGTGCTTGCATCTGTCTATACAAACATACAATATACTGTAATTGATTATGCATGACTGTATGTATTCTACACAAAAATGCCTTACAGACATGCTCCGAAAAAAATAATTATCTCGGGAAGTTGATTTAGACTTCATCTAATTCTGCAGCAAAAACACACTGACCCCAGTCAAGAACATCTAACACTAAATTAAATGGCTGTGATAGCAAAGCAAAAATGTCAAACAGGTTGGCATGACAGAGAAAAACAGAGAGACGGACAGGCTGACGACCATTTTGGGTTAAAGGATCACCGAGGCCATGTTTTTCTGATGTAGACAGCTGGACGTGGGTCCTCTAATCTGTCTAAATATGATCTGCCCAGAGAGGGTCTGTCTGAGTCAGCCCAGCCGTGAGGATGTGACAGCCAGACCACAAGGACGGCAGGAGAATAATGTGTGTGTGTGTGAGGACAGAACGACCGGCCTGGTACATTAAATCAATGCTGCTAATGAGTCCCATTGCTTATAGATACAGGTGCAGTCCTGTCTGTGTGTTTATAGATACAGGGGCAGGCGTGTCTGTGTGTTTATAGATACAGGGGCAGGCATGTCTGTGTGTTTTATAGATACAAGGGCAGGCGTGTCTGTGTGTTTATAGATACAGGGGCAGGCCTGTCTGTGTGTTTTATAGATACAGGGGCAGGCATGTCTGTGTGTTTTATAGATACAGGGGCAGGCATGTCTGTGTGTTTTATAGATACAGGGGCAGGCGTGTCTGTGTGTT
>JACXGJ010001847.1:0-28981 GCA_016801105.1 Esox niger
ATATTTTGTGCTGTTTTGACATTGCCATTATATAATACAGTATCTCAGTATTCTTTTACATAGATTCATATTGAAGTGTTTCCCTTTTGTATTGAATAGATCATTTCCATATTGTTTCATGCAAGACAGATTTATGGATACAGCAATCTTGAAACTTTAATAGTATATTTCTTTTTGACAAAAATGAATTTTGTGTATGTAAATTACAACATTGCTAACACGAACACATATACTCATAAAAAAAGTACAAGAATGAACTTATCTCAAATTGATAGCCTTTTTTCCAATTTTTTGCCTTGAAATAATAGAATTCACAGGAAGTTCTGTAATAGATATTTAATGCAAGTATCTGTGTGTTGTATAAATAACCACCAATGTATAGCTTGGGTAGATGCTATATAGCCAGACAACCCTCTACAACCTTTCAACCAAGTATTTTTTTCAAGAACAAATAAGAAAATTCTTAGTTGAACAAAAACCTTAGGCGCAAAGATTTAGCATGATATCATTAGAATTTTACATTAAATATACTAACAAGTCTCCATCATTTTATAGTGAGTATTGTTTGTTCTTTCCATGTATTTTCTGCACTCAAAATGATCATTCATTTTGATCATAATAGCACTGTTACTGACAACCTTAAGAGCAGTAGAGCCCTCACATCCAGGTACATGAATCTGTGTGCTAGTAGAACACTTGGAGAAAGTTTGAGATGTGAGAATCCCCACAGTGGTGACACCTAAAGCTAGAATCTAGAAAATAGCCTGTTAATATTCTCAATTAAGGATGAGGATTAATCACCATGGTAACAACATCCCCTGTATCCCACGGCGGCAAAAATCTAATTCACTGTACATTTCTAAATTTAGAGGAACCAGCATGACAGAAACAGACAGAATAATGCCCATCTTTTGTATTACTAGACTTATTTTAGTAAATGAACCAGAACTCTAGAACTTGGGCAGACCGTATTTATTGTTTTACGCTCCCTAGAATTAGAGAATCTGTTACAGCTGTGGGATCTGAGCATTAACAACTACAATATGAATGTACCACTGTACGACATGGCTGATTTCTAACACAGCCAGATGTCAATGGTAGCTTTCTGTGTTATCACATTTATTTTTCTCATACGAATTATACTGTTGACAAGTGTAATAACGCTCATGTGTACACCTTAAACATGAGAAAACTTATATTCACAGGTATCCACAGGCACATATTTGGAATGTTCATGTTAACACAAATTAATCTTGGACCCCAAGGGTACATTTCAGAATGACTTAAAATAATGTTTTGATTAATGGCCACCATATAATTCACACATTAACACAACAGAAGTTTCTCCATTGAGTTTTATTGTCTCATGTCTATACCTGCAAGTAGAAATATATTTATACTTAAACAATTATTTTAATAGTAATGAACACATGAGGCATGTGCAAAAAGTAAAGTGAAAATATGTTATATTATTCACATAATTGTGGCAACAGTGTGCTAGTGTTGCAAATAACACAATTAAATAAATATTTTTCATGGAAACGTTCCCAAAAAACTTCACAGACATTTTATTGTAGTTTTATATACATTCTGATGCCATCAACTAGCATCAATTCTTTAGCTGTGATCCTTGGAGATTCTTTGGCCACTCAAACCATCCTCCTCTGTGCATGGTGTCAGTATAGACACACATCTTCCTAGCTGATTGTTAACAACTCCAGTTGCTTCATACTTATTAATTATTGCCCTCACATTGGAAATGTGCATTTTCAACCGTTGAGCTTTTTTCAGAATCCTGGATGACTATGGGAATTTGGCATGTGTGTCACCTCATTTTCACCCCAGTTAAATAGGAAGTCGTGGCTTACAAGTAAATTGTTTGTAATCACTCAGTTGGACTTAAACACGTAATAAATGAACGGTAATATAAATAATTTCTATGGGTGCCACTAACTGTGGCACATGTTTATGTTTTTTAATAATTTTATTAAATGACCGGTTTCATTTTCGTAAATATTTTAAATGATAGAGGATAAACAGCACGTTTTATTTACAGGTGTCAGTGTTAGTGGAGAGTACTGTAGCCATGAAAATGTGTTTAATAATACTCAATGAGTTGTTTGCTGACCATTTTGAAAGGTTTTTCTGTTGATAAATGCATAAATCAGGTTGTAGCCTTTTATCTACAACTATTTGTTAAACCTTGAAAAGCTGAAATTTTATGAATTATAAATCCACACCCTTACAGCTGCCATATTACATTTCTAAGCTTCCAACATTCTAATGTAAATTGTATAATATGGGCGACTCTGAAACTACAGTGGTAGGTGGTGCTTTCAAAGCCAATTATATCATACATAATTTGATAGTTTATCATGTTTCATAGTTACAACGTAATTACTGCAGTTCATTCTGAAATGTGTCCTAGGGTTCAAAGGACAAATTGTGTTGATCTGAACATTTTTCTGATGGTCAACAGAGAATCTAAACCTTCCAAATATACAGTATGACAAGAGGGTAAACATGAGCAATGAGATTTTTTATACTGAAATGTTGTCATAATATAAAATAATATCTGGAGGAAAGCCAGAGTGATAACATACAGAAAGCAACCATCACTGATCACATATTCTCCAACTCTAGAGAAACTTTCAATTCTGTAGATCACCCCCATAAAATTACTCTGAGGCATAGTAGGCCCAACCAACCCCTCTGCCTCATTGTCTATTTTAGCATATACAGCACAATACAATCCAAATACAAGCTAAATAACAATTAGGCTCTCAACCTACAGTAAAACTACATTATCTTCTTACTCATGAAAAACAAAAAACTGGGCTTATATTTTTCAGGTCTACGTTGTTCATTTCCTTTGATGTCTTTCTGCAAAGGTTGTTGTAAAAGAGTAGAATGTCTGCTAGATGTATTTATCGATTGGTTTCAGGTGCAGATTTGCTCCCTGAGGATCTAAAACCCATTTGTAGGAATTCTTCATGAGAGGTCCATTTCCTGTTGATTTAACAGAGGAAAGATAATACTTTAAGTCTTCCTTTGGAAGAATAGATAATGAGCATTAAGAAGCTGAGCCCACAGCTAATGCAGAATTAATCCCAGCGTTCCTTAAATGTTTTAAAATTCACATCTCTGTTCATCCAAATAATTAAGCAGTAGTCCTCCTAATTGCCTCTCTTCTATCTGGGGAACATTTAAGATGGTCCAGTTCACCAAGTCTGTATCTGAAGCCCCTTTCAGACACACAATTCAACATGACAACATTCTGGAGTGTAATGTCTTTTGAAAGTTGGGGGACTAAAGCTGAAAATACCCTTCAGACATCAGTTGAACTTGTGTGTACTTCCTACAGTCTTCCTATCCTTAACTAAATTTAATTGAGCTATAAAACCCTCAGAATCCGAGAGCCCTTTGATCATATATTATGTGACACTCTTGCTTAGAGGCTCTTTAGTTCTTGGCTAGGTGGAGAGGAAAGTGATTTAGAAGGTGAATGCGTAGACCACTCCCACCACCACTATGTTGCCAATAGTAGCGATGATGGCAATCCAAAGCCAGACAGCGTCGCTGGATGAGGACGGGTCATCCTGCTGGACCTGGGCTGAGGCAACCATGGAGGTCGCATGTACACTGGCTGAGGAGTTGAAAAGCGAGTGCTCGCCACTGTAGTTGTCATTGGGTGAGGAGTCCATGAACGCCCCAGTCATCACCGGTATCTGGACGGGACGTAAAAGGAAGGGGAGGAAGGAGAGACATGATATGACTAAACCAAAATGTGTCTCATTTTATAGATAAATGTCAGCGTTCTGGTGATCGAGGAAGGAGGAAGCGGACTGCGGAGCTAAAATGTTCGAATTCATTTAATAAAGATGAGCTGACATATGCTCTGTATTGTAGAGACAATAACACACAAAGACAAAGGGAGCAGAGGTAACATATATACTGAGGGAAATGACTAAATGATGATCAGGTGCGCTAAACGAGACAACAGGTGCAATGAGATGATGAGATGGGGCGATGGTGTCAGAAGGTTGGTGACGTCGAACGCCGAAGCCCGCCTCCTGCAGGGGGAGGATGGGCAGTAGATGGCGTGGTCGTCACAATAAATCCCGACAGAACTTTTTCCACCTTTGATGTGACATATAACGTGTACAATTCAATTGAAAACAAACTGAAATCTTTCAGGGGAAAAACTAATACTTTGTTGAAGGACCTTTTAATTTTATTACAGAATTCAGTCTTTTGGGGTAGAGTCTATTAACATGGCACATCTTGACGTGGCAATATTTGTCCACTCTTCTTTGCAAAAGCGCTCTAAATCTGTCACATTGTGAGGACATCTGTGCACAACCCTCTTCAGATCACCCAACAGATGTTCAACTGGATTCATGTCTGGGCTCTGGCTGGGCCATTCCAAAACATTCATCCTCTTCTGGTGAAGCCATGCTTTTGTGGATTTGGATGTGTGCTTTGGATTATTGTCGTGCTGAAAAGTGATCAAAAAGTGAGCTCTGACAAATTGTTTCATAAGGCCCAATTTATAATATGGAGTGATACACATTTTCTATACCTTTGAGCCATAAGCATCTACCAAATAACACTAACAACCCACGTACAAAAATTGTTGCATAGTATTATTATTTCACAACACTACTGGCTGCGCCATCAGGGGAGTGAAAATGCCGACATTTGTTTTAACTAATTTATTAAATAGTGACCAGTAGAAGATGATGTTTGAAATTCTCAGACAATGAACCAACTTAGAAGCCCGCATTTTACAATGCACTTTAGAAAAAGCTTAATATAAAATACATTTTTTTTTAAATTAATAAATTACTTTGAGTTGATTTTCTGATACAAGCCTCTGCCAATTTTGATTTTAAATTCCAGACCAATACGATCAAGGGCCCTGAAAACGGATGGCCAACCACCCATCTGGCTGTCATCTAGACCTGTTGCTGTTTACTATTAGCAATCCTGGAGGGGGGCTGTTTGCGAAAGTTGTCAGTGCCTTGGTAAAAGGACCCACATTTGTCCACTGTTGCCGGAAACTTATAACAGACGACACAGTGCATCTACATTCCAAACAAGTCAAAATGGGTAACAGGTTTTTGCACTGAGTTAACAAAATTCTCTTCCGTTTGAACTAGTTATCCTTCGCTGCCTTTTGCGCTTGAGTGATTCGCGTAAGTTTTTAAATGTTTTATTGAAGAAAAATACCAGACAGCCACACCACTGCTCTTGATTGGCCAACAGCGCACACAACAAGCTGCAAGGGAGACATAACAAAGGTCAATCACCAATCAACTGAGGGCTGTATTCAAACTCGTCAAAGTAAACAATTGAAATGACAGGCTGTTCCAAATTGCATGAATTTCAACACGGCAACTCATAATGAGTTGACGGCATCAGATGCACCGATACACACCATCCCAGAGGTGGTCAATTTGATTCATGTCTGGGGAATGTGAGGGCCAGTCAATGGCATCAATGCTTTCATCATCCAATGTCTGCCTACACACTCTGGCCACATGAGGCCGGGCACTGCCCTGCACCAGGAGAAACCCAAGGCCCCCTGCACCAGGAGGAACCCAGGGCCCACTGCACCAGCGTAAGGTCTGAGGATTTCATCCTGGTACCTAACAGCAGTCAAGATATCGTGGGCTAGCAGATGGAAGTCTGTACGACCCTGTAAGTATATGCCTCCCCCAGACCATCACCGCCAAATTGGTCATGCTGGATGATGCTGCAGGCAATACAATGTTATTGTTAGTATTCATTCTTGTCCTTCCTTCTGTGTTCCATCCACTTACCTTTTCTCTAGGAGATAGGACAGGTCAGATACCCTGGGTTAAACATCTCCCTGTTGATGACCCTCTGTTATATACACTAGGTTTGATTTGAGCGGGTGTCATCCCTGTGTGTTTGTAGTGGTTAGGCAGGCACGCATAGTTACGCCTCCAACTCCAAATGAGCAACGGCTGGGCGGAGTGTAACATTTGGGGGCTCATCCAGGATATATTGAGCAGCCTGTGCCCGCACACATTGTGTGCAGAGTAGTTTTGTGTAGTTGTTGTGTGTGGTGTTCTAGCTCAGTGTCAAACTTTCACAGCCTGATTTGTTGTAGAGTAGTGTAATGGCTTCTTTTGAGTTAAAAACACTACATGGGAGGTTTTTCATGAATGTTTTTAAGTGTATCGAGATCCTTATCCGAGCATTTTGCTATATCATTTCCAAAGTGTTAAATGGTTAAAGTGGAGTATAGACAGATTGTTAGATTGCCACTGCCTGGTCCTAGTGCCCCTATTGGGGATGCGGTTTCTGCGTGTGGAAGCCCGTCTCTGTCTGAGGACGAGAATCAGGTTGAGGCTCCAACCACATTGCCCATTAAAAACCACACTCCAGTGACATACAGTGATGCCAGGCTGGATGTCAGGTTGACAAGGCTCCAGATAGAGGCAGAAGATGGAACAAATATGAAGGGATAACAATACTATGGGATATCAATTTTTCTGAACCCAATGGTCTTGACTACTAAGCAATGGCTGTTGCAGGAATCCTGCAACCCCCCAATGCTTTTGACCACTAAGCAGGCCCGTCACCTGGAATCCTCCTTACAGTATATACACTACCTGTCAAAAGTTTCAGAACACCCCAACTTTTCATGTTTTTATTGAAATCCAAGTCCAGTGAATAATCAGATTTTTTTTCAAATGTAAGCGATAAACTGACTGAGATTAAAACATGTTTATGTCACCAAAAACTGAAAAATAATATAGATTTTAGAGTTATAAGAAGGTATTTTGTCAGGGAAAAGGTGATGGGTTAACAACAGATGTTCTGCAGCAATTGGAGTAAATAAAGCTTTGACAGTTGATGCTAACAGTGTCCTAACTTTTGTTAATAACTTACAAATCCTCAGTCTGTTATAAAGCAGTCTTGGAACGGACTGTGGTACAAAGTGGCACCGCCAAACCAAAATGGCTGCCACAGCATTGCAGCCCCATGTAATACCCTCTGGTGTACACCTAGTTGGTCAGGGGGCCATCCTACAGCAAGATAATGACCCAAAGCATACCTCTAGGCTTTGTCAATAATACTTAGAAAAAAATACTAAAACGTATGGCTTTAAATCAGGGAATGGCTAGTACTACCTCCAGACATAAACCCCATCAAACTGTTTTGGGATGAACTAGGCAGAAGAGTGAAGGCAAAGCAGCCTACAGGTCTAACACATTTGTGGGAACTTCTGCAACAGTGTTGGGAAGAACTTTCCGAACAAAATTTGATTTCCATTGAAGAAACAATGCTACGAGGGTTTTTGGCTGTTATGCCTGCAAAATGGTGACTACCTTGATGAGTCAAAAAATTTGATTACATTTTGTTCCATTTTGTCTTTTGTCTCCAATTGTTTTTGTTATATGCTTTCATTTGAGAGTACATTATGCCATTAAACTGTGTGAATATCAGTAAAAACTAGGAAAATGCAGGTGTTCTAAAACTTTAGACCAGTAGGGGTTATTACCATCAGTGAGCCCTGCCAATCCACGGGCC
Organism: Esox niger; assembly: GCA_016801105.1. Lineage (NCBI taxonomy): Eukaryota > Metazoa > Chordata > Actinopteri > Esociformes > Esocidae > Esox > Esox niger. The sequence goes on from JACXGJ010001847.1 coordinate 7,567, forward strand.
CGGTGAATCATATACACCTTTCCATTAGCTATGGCTGTGCCACTAGGCATGTATCTAATAAAAAAATTTAAAATTTTTTATTATGCTCTGTTCACCGATAATGGAAAGTCCCTAATAAAATTTTTCATATCCAGGACTAATTTCATTGATCACTGCCTAATGATGAACCCTTTACCTGGTCATTTAGGTCTTCATTAGAAACTTCTGTTCTATTTACAACTGTGCCACTAGGCTACTCTGCTGCAACATATTTGATTGACATCAAACATGTCCAAAGCCCAAACCTCTACGTCCCATTGTCTAACTCTCTGTCTGAAGTTCTCTGGGCTATAGACCCCACCACACTACATTATACTGACAGACAAGCCAACTTAGCATTTTATTTCTTCTGACACTGGATAAGAACGCAGCATCAAAATCAGGGCTGAGGCGTTGGTTTTAGAGAATTAAGAGGTTTTACAGCTTAAATGTTCCTCATGAGTCAGAATCCTTAATCACCTTCAAAATGCCTCAGATATGACTTAGAAAGGCACAGAAAGTAAGATATCTTTATAACTTATTATATAATTTACATTTGCTGAACACTAAAGTCATATTGCATCCTTGAGAAAGCTTGGTTTTTGGTGACATCATTGACATCATGACATCATTTATTTTCAACAAAGGTTTTTTGAAAAAATGAATTAAATAGTATTTTCGATAAGCATAAATATAAATGATGAATTTGTTAGAATACATTTCACCATGTGTTGAAGCCCTTTCTCAGAAACAGATTTTGCTGCTCTCTCTGCCATGTACTCTGGTAACGATATTCTCCTCCATCCACCTCTGTCATGACGTTAACAAGCATTACATCTGCTCTTTGTATTCCCCTCTGAACTAGTCCACCACTCTGCATCTGAAGCGCTATTCCCTTACCTATCTTTGGTCCATTCTTGCAAATAGCAACTCATTTTGTTGGTGGCCTTTTCATGGTTCATTGCTGATTAAACAATTGTGCCAAGTTGTTTTGTATGTGTTAACCGAGTTTCACATTCAAGATAGTAGTTTGTATCAGCTGTGCATAAAGTTGTATATGTTGCTGGGCATTAATTTATTGACAGAGTATTGTGTTTTTAGTAGAGTTGTATTTACTGTCATGCAAAACTGTGCTTAGCATTGACATTTTGAGTGAAAGCAATGGAAAATTACTAACTGTTCAGCAAACAAAGAACACTGCTATGCTCATTACTGTTTCATTAAAAGTATTTTAACAACGAGAAACTGTACAATGTAAATGTCTTCCAAAAATATGTTTTAGTGTAAATTAATTCTGACATAAATATATTATATATTGTTGCGAATATACTATAAATTAGACCAAGACTTAGGACACTCAGTTAAATCCTGAAATTCAAACCTGAATGAATGAAATCAGCATTGACTCTTGATACCAGTGGTTATAATTAGTTTAGAACTGACACGTAGGGAATAGGTGGTGGAGTAACCATAATTCTCAGAAACATTCTGCTTCTACAGTATGTAGACATCCATTCCTAAAACATTAGCAACTAAAACAAAGAAATGTGGGTCTCGCTCAGGGGTTCACCAGGTGTTGTCCAACTTGACAGAGGAAATTGTTTCTGATTGTGTGAATGAACCTGACAAAAATTCCATTAAGTCTGTTAGAGGCTAGTTGATGGCGTACAGTACACCATCTAAACCCTATAATTGTTTTAAAGACATTTACAAGACATTTTATTCAAGTCATTCAACTACATTGCTAGGACAGGTTTTGCAGACACGGCTAAAGCAGTCTATGACAAAAAAATCGTGTTCAACAAGAACTACATTGAACTTCTGTTTTAGTCTTGGTCTACGCTTACTCTGTGTCTGCAAACCGGCTCCTAATGTTTTTTTCTGGACCGGTGGAGTCAGCCAAGAAGAGCGAATGTCTCTTAGTGTGTGTCTAAGTGAGTACCAGACTGACAGACTGAGTGACAACTCATTGTTAAATAGCGTAGTGGTTAGAGATGTGTACAGCCATGTTGTCGACTTGGGCTTAATCCTCACCACAGACAAAACATGTTAAGCATTAGGATTTGTTCTGACAAAATCTGTGCACGCTACAAGCTTATGTTCCATTATAAAAAGTCAAAAATAAAACAGATTTTTGGTTATATTGCAATGGACGAATTGCACCGACAACCAACATATCACTTTTGATTTCCAGTTACAGAGCATAGTTTGCATAGCGTAGTGGCTAGCTATTCAACTGTTATTGTATGGACAATCATCTACAGTAATCTGTCCCTATCAGCAGGGAAACAATATTCTATTGTTAACTATATGTTATAGTAAATTAAAATCTACATGTTCTGTTTCTAAATGTGATTTCTCTGAATTATTTCAAAACAGATTTAGTGAATGTCCTATTCATCAAGGAATTAGGTCATAAAAAATGTATTAAACTTAAAAAAGAAGCAAATTACTAAGAAGATCCTCCTTCCTCTGAATAGGATACATTGAAATATGTTTACTTCAAACAAAAACAAACATGTTTTTGTGAAACACCCACGGTTTTGAAACTGTATTAGGTTGAAACCGAATAAATTAACATAATTTATCTTCTACTTACAGACAGGAGCTCACTTCATGTTCAAAGCATCAAACTCAACCCAACATGCTGCCAAATGAACATGCTTCTATCCCATTTTTATACAATTTGTGGTGGTGACTTGAATGTAAAGGATACATTTAAGGGCAATACACCAAGCATCCCCTGGGGCAGTGAAGGCAGCTTGTAGGTGTATCTTCAGCTGGTGCAAACAATGACCAACAAACTAAAGGTAAAACAGAGCAGCTATAATGTATGACAGGGTGTTTTTTTGTCTGAGTGCATAGTCAGGAGGTGGAAAAATATTTATAATAATTACTACAAACAGAACTATACCAATAAGAAATACAAATAATTGCATTTCTTAATTACATTGAGACTCAATCACAAAATGTCTAAATTTATTTGTGGGAATAACTGGTAACAGATTTGCTATTTTGACTTCATTAAAAGCACCGGTAAACAAAATCTAATGTGTAATGGGTTTGTAGTGGAATATTCATATGAATGCATTATTCATCCATTGGAATGAGAATCAGAACATGTTGGAGGTCACTTCGGATTTGTCAGGCAGTCATTGGTTTGGAAGTCCACCCTGATTATTATTGTATCATACTCCACTATCAGATTTGATTAAATATCTTTTCACTTGTTGGAGGAACTTGATTTAACATGCAATCACTTTTGTCAGCGAAGTCCAAAATACATTGCCATTGTAGCTGACCTCTATGCAAATGATGTCTGCTAGCCATAACAGGACATCAGATTAAGATTTATGCACACAAATCCTATCGTGTTTGTCGATTGAAACCGTGCAGGGACAATAAAAACGTCTCAGTTTGATAGAAAATAGACAAAACCTAAGGCTGCCAAAACCTAATCCCAGTGGTTGCCAATAGCTACGGCCTGGCAACTAACAAACACAGATATGATCCATCCAGTTTACATTTCAGTGAGGCCTCAGACAGCAACCAGCCCCCACATTGAAATGTTTCATGTTGTGTATTGCTTATATAGTTGGAACCATCAAACCCCGGTAAACACAGAGGTAGTGAAGCTATACTGAGTCTCCAGCCCCTGCAGTGAACACCATCTATTTATGGAAACATGTCATATAGGGTTACTTCATTTAACTTCATTAACAATACCCTGGCAACAACCACCATCGTAGCTCTACCCCTTTACCAGTCTGAGTGAGATATTTCATAATTAAAAAATAGATGGCAAAACTGTTACAACCAGTGGCCCAAAATCCCAGATTGCAGGTTTTACTGCAGATCATCCTATGCAACAAACTGAGGCAATGCAGAAGAATTTGGGATTCATTCTTCATGTTGCTCAACAGATCGATCACCTTTAGCTGATGTATCAGATGTGTTCTGCAAAGTTTGAGAGGAGAAGGTTTTGAAGTGTTTAATATCTCCCTTTTTCATTTGCTACGATTTTGGCAAAAAAATCGAAAGAAAAATTGCAAACGGAATCAACCGAGCCATAAAATATGTTGTACGGTGAAAGAAAAGTTGCTAGGATATTGTTTTGTGGATTGTTCTTTGAAGGATCACCGATATAAGGGGGAAATCGATGTGATAGTCATTAAGTACTGAATTCTAGCTTTTCCGGTGAATCTGCCATCAAGCCTACTTAAACCGAAAAAGGACTTGGAGGCTGGAAGTCCAGACAGTCAGCGTGGGAAGACAACAAGTTGTATTAACACGATACAACAAAAGGACTGCATATTCCATACCCACTGAAAGACAGAAATCACAGAAATCATATAGTAGAAATACACGGCCGACGGTGAAGAATCTGTAAGTCTGACCAAGAGATAAGAGGCCTAAAGAAGAGAGGCCAGAATAGAACCCTGATCTCTTTCTCTCTCAGGTCATATAATGTGAAAATAGTCTGGTTCATGGATTGCTGAAGTTCTGTTATCCTCCACAAATATTCTGGTTTTTATTCCTCTGATGTGGTTTCATTAGATGGGTCCTTCTCAGGTCACATGCCACTTATCTGTTAGATGATTTCCCCAGTGCACTGCTAGGCGTCACAGAGAGTAGCTAGGGACATCGAAACACCCAAATGTGGTGTCTGCGTCTCGGAGAATGATGCATCGTCCTTTATTCATGTGAGGCTTTTGGTGAGAGTGGCAGAGAGAGAGAGGCACTCATATCATTTCACTGAGGGCAAATACTGAAGTGATCGTCAGCTTCTCCATTCTGCAAGCTGAGGCAGATATGAATAACATGAATTTGTTGCGACGCAGCACGGGAGCATTGAGCAGACTCCATGAGTTACTTTGTAGTGGGCCTGAAAAGGCAGTCTCCATGCAGACATATTTTTATTACAAATGCCTACAGCCAGCATGAACAGGGAACTCAGTCTGGAAGATATCATTGCCAGAAAATGAAAGAGCCTAGCTTTGGGAAGAAAAGGAAACTTTCTTTTAATCGTACTTATCTTTCTGCAGTAGAGTCATAACTCATAAAAGGTTATTGAGTAGACTCTTAGAATGATCCTGACCTCATCATATCTCTTCAATCCATGTAGCGCAACACATGACTTTGAAAGACCAGGATGGTTCCTCAATGGTAGTCCCTTGGAGCAAGAAGTGTGGACACACTTGACATTTATACAGAGCCGTGCACAGACATTTCCACAAGCTTCACAAATAAAGAATTACTGTGCAATATTCATGCTAGTTTGTGCCAACCCAGCAGCACAGCAAGATACAGTACCTGTAAAATGATATCCCTGAGACCTCATTGCATGCTCTAAAATGTAGCAATACACATGTATGCAATAAATATAATATTTTATAATATTTTGGAAACTATAAACAATTACTTCACAAGATTATTTTTCCTTTTTTTCCTTTTAAGATTTTAGTTTGTTTTTCAATTGAATTGTTCACATTATAGGTCACATTAAAAGTGGAAAAAGTTCTGACATAATTTAGCTTTGTCTCATTCTTTTACATCACAAAAACCTGGTTTGTTAACAGGGGCGTGTAGACTTTTCATATCCACTGTATTATAGAAAAGGTTAGTATTTCTTGAAAACTGATTACATTTAGTAACTGTAATCTAAATCATGGTTTATTTTCTCTAGGTTTCACAAGAAATCACTAAGTACTCACAATAACTAGTCTCAGCCTAATGCATTTTCTAGTCATAGCTCAGCTATGATCGTTTACAAGTTCTGTTGAATCTATGAAATGTAACAGCTTTTGCTGCCTTTAATCCAAAACATGACTCACTCAAGTCATGAAAAGAAGTTTAGGAAATGTAGATTGCTTAGCAAGGAAACAGCCCTATCCCCACATGCAAAGCTGACTAATACTCTCCTAACTTTTTTAGCTAGGGAGATTGGACGGGGTATGTCTGTACCCAATTGGCCAGCACAGACAAGTCTGAGGGGATGGAAAATGGTCTGAAGAGTACTGTAAGGAGAGCTGGGAGTGGAGATTTGAAATACTGGAATCTGTATGGCTCTGTGAGATGGATTAGTGACTAGGGCAATGAAGACCTGGCATGGGCACTTCTCGACATGGAACTACACTTAAAATATTAGCCTTGCATCACTGGGTGATCGGTCCAACCGTACCTCTCAGGAATTACGTTTGTGTAGGAACAATATTTTAAACCGGAATCACATTCAGTATGAACATGAATCTGATCACTTATATTCTCTATCAAAGTATCCCCAGTGCTATTGGTCCTTAATAAGTTGCTGTTACATCGCTCCTTAACGCTTTGCTATTATGTTGGTCTTGAATGTAATTTGTTCAAATTGTAAGAAACGTGTTACAAATAACTTATTTACAGTAAATGGTTCGGGTCAACTTAAGGTAGGGTAGGGCATCAAATGACTGACATTAGGGTTAAGATTAAGGTTAGGTTACGGATAAGGTTAGGCATCACAGTACTGAGGTTAGGATTACGTTTGGGGTATATTGTTACAAATAAAGAAAAACACAAACAACACAATTCCCCAATAAAAAAATGTCACCTCTCACTGGAATCATCAGCCTGAAAGTCAGTTGTGGAAATATCCAGTCATCATCCCTGACCACAATGCTTTATTAATCACCCACTATATTTAACTATGTTCACAATTTCCCCAGCTGCCGGTATTTGACGGTAGGTAAATAGCACTTCTCATGTTGACACTGAACTAAATTGTGAGTCATTAAAGAGGACAAATAGCACAGGAATATGTTCATACTGAAAGTAATCACGTTCTTCAAAATAGATTCATACGCACGTTCTTGCCATAATGTGTTTGATCGTTCAGGAGGTTTCATCTCAGGCCCATTAACAAGAAAGATTATTAAACACTCTCCCTTTGGTTCAATGTCTTGTGCAATATTGTCAAACCACATTCATATTTATATTGATTCTATTGAGTTTACAGACTATAATAGAAAAGAATAAGTATGAACTATTTCTTGAATACGTATAAAGTATGCAATCTGTAGAGTATGGTATTCAGTGTCACTAGGTGAATCTTAAGCTGGGATGAGTCATAATTTATACAAGTCAAAGTTTATATTTTCTTCTGTCCATTTTAGACAACATTATCACTCTACTGTATTAATTCAAAAGTTGTGGTGTTAGGATTGTCATCTATTAATCCATGTTCTGTAGTGCTTGAGGATACCTCTTCTTTCAACCTAATGAAGTATGCCCTTCTTTGTAATCACTGAGGCAGTGCCGACATTTGAAAATTGTTAATCAACGACAAAGCATGCATTGTTAAAATTTCTATTCAAGGCTGTTTTACATTTTATGCTAAATGGATTTAATCAGGAGATTTTGCAGATGACACCAAAAAGTCCATCATGTCAAATTGAAAATATAATCTGAAATATTATTCTGAATGAAATACAAATATGAAACAAAATGTACTGATTGCATAAGTATTCACCCCTTTGCTATGACACACTTGTGTGATCTGTGGTGTAGCCAATTGTCTTTGTTGAATGGAGTCAACATGTGTGCATTTAAGTTTTCTCCCTGTTTTTAAGTTAAACGCACCTATCTCTAGGAGGTCCGTCAGCTGGTTTGTTCAATTTCTAAAGCCAACTACATCATGAAGATGAAGGAAGCAAATCTGGAAAATGGTTCTTCAAATGCAACAATCAGGGGTGCAGTAGTAAATAGGGTTATAATATGAGAATATCTCAAAGCACAGTGAACTCCACAATAAAGAACTAAAAACTATATGGCACAACAGTGAATCAATCTACAGGCCGTCCTCAATGACTGAGTTTGAGTGAGAAAGGCGCTACAGTAGTCAAGAGGCCTATGACAACACTGAAAGAGTCATCCACAGTTGAGCTGGGTGACAATGTGCTTACTACAGCAACAGCCCAGTTGCTTCAGAAAAGTGGTCTTAATGGGAGAGTGGGAAAAAGAAAACAACTCTCATCAAATCTCGGCTAGAAGTATAAGAAGATGCTATGGTCTGATGAGACCAAAATAGAGCTTTTTGGCCTCAATTCTGAACACTATGTTTGATACTAGCCTAACACACAAAACATCCTAGGAAAACCCTTCCTACTGTGAATCATGGTAGTGGCAGCATCATACAATGGGATGCTTCTCTGCACTGGGGCCTGTGGATGCAGCAAAGCAAAGAGAAATCCAGGAGGATAACCTGCTGAAGTCTGCAAGAAACCTGTGGCTTGGAAGTTGATTTACCTACTAGTGTGACGATCAGGGCTCAGCACCTGCTTTTTTTTCCCAAGGAGCACATGCGCTCCTAAATGAAAAAATGTCAAAGCACACAAAGAAATTTAGGAGCACCATGAAAAAATTTCAAGTGGCACAGAGTTTATTAACAAACAATTATTATATACATATTTATACTGCGTGTGTGTGTATGCTTGCGTGTCTGTGTGTGTGTGTGTACTAAGGGACACATCTGTGCAACAGCATATACCAACAAAATCACACACTGACCCATGCTTATTAGATACAAAGGATATCAGTATATATCTACATTAATCTATATGTTCTCCGTCCACCAGCTGAAGGTAGCTTTGCTAATATTCTCTGTAGCTTCTCTAACATTGTTCTCAGCATTGTTCTCAATGTTAGCTGCCATGGCAATGTTAACCGCCTCAGGGAAATCTTGTGAAGAGGCTTTATTAGTTGAACCTTTCAAATCCCCCTACCCGGATTCCTCTTTTTTGCTTAAAAAAATGTATGGGCTTCATTTTTAGCAATGTCTGCACATCAACTTAAAGCCTATACTGATCCTTTTTTCCCAGTGCTTTCACCTTTCTCTCACTGGACTGCGTCATCACAGAAAACTATTTTGTGGTTGGCTCCTGCTCCTTGTGGAATGTGGGACTAGTAGTTTTTAAACAATTAGCACAACAATCAGGCACACCATGCCAGTAAATAATTTTTACGAGCACAGTGTGCGATGTAGTGTGCACATATCTATTTTGAGGGGCAAATGCAGGTGAAATACATTGTAAAACCCTGGTAACAATGTCCCTAAGCAAGCAGGTCACCAGCCTGGAGTGGCCCAGTCAAACCCCGCACCTCCAATTAAGAATATGTGGAACGATTTGAAAATTGCTGTTCACCAAATGTCCCCATTCGACTTGACAGAGCTTATGCAATTTTGCAAAGAAGAATGGGCAAACATGCCTGTGTCCAGATGTGATAAGATGGTAAAGACTTAAAGAAATAGACTCACGGCTGTAATTGCTGACCAACCTACCTCTACCAAATTTGGATTGAAGGGGGTGAATTGTTTAACTATTGACTATTAATATTATAAACATAAATTATTTTCTGTATATAACTTGTAATTAACTTCAGTGGCAAAAACTCTTAATTGTTTACACATATACAAAGCTGACCTTATTAACTGAACTATTTGATCAGTTTCATTATTGGAAAACTTTATAACCTAGTTTTCAAGGATGGATAAATTTAATAAATAACAACAGAGTTGCCAATCCTTGGACAACTGTGGAGTAAATCAATTGCAAAACAACCTCAGCCACAATCCACTGCTAAGCAAAGTAAACATCAAAACCTCCAGCCTGCAAAAGCAGAGTAAGGAAATTCTATTTTCTGTAGCCAAGACACATGACAGCATCAGTCATCTTTTTGAGACAGTATAAGGGAAGGACTTATTTTGGTTTTCACACAGTGCTGGTAAACTGTGATGAATGAGAAAAAAAAAAGAAAAAAAAAGACTAAAAGACTTCAAGACTAAAAGCACAGCTGCATGTGTTCTGGGACATCATTATGGGGTCTCTTATTAGAGCTTTGTTATAAATTGTAGGTCCATTATATTACGGGTAAATTGCTTTTCTGAGACAAGCACATTTATAAAAGACCTCAGTGCAAATACAACCCTGTTTCTAAAAAGGTGGGACGCTGCGTCAAATGCTAAATAAAAACAGAATGCAATGATGTGTAAATCATTTATCCCTACAGTTGTGCTCATAGGTTTGCATACCCTGGCAAAAATTGTGACATTTTGCCATTGATTTTGAAAATATAATTGACCATGCCAAAAAATATATTTTATTTAAGGATAGTGACCATATGAAGCCATTTATTATCTAATAGTTTTTTGGCTCCTTTTGTAATCATAATAATCACCCAAACAGCCCTGATCAAAAGTTTACACACCTTTGAATGTTTGGCTTTGTTACAGACACACAAGGTTACACACACAGGTGAATATGGGATCTCTTGATACCAAGCCAAGGTCAGGTAGACCAAAAACGATTTCAGCCAGAACTGCCAGAAGAATTGATCGGAATACAAAGAAAAACCCACAGATAACCTCTGGAGAAATACAGGCTGTTTAAAAACACAAGGCCAAGTTTAATAGCGTAGTGATGAGGGACACGGTCTACAGAACAGGTCCTGTGTTCCATAATTATTATGCTTCAGGATTTGTTCAGGGCAGACAAAACCTGTGCTATCTACAAGCTTCAATAGCTAAGTAATAGGAAGCCTAAAATAAAACAGTTCTGGTTGATATTAGGATTTCTTCAGGATATATAAACACGCTGGATAGACGATTCTCTAATTTTTTTCACTTGACAAAAAAGTCAGCTATCATCACCTATATAAAACTGTATGCTCTGCTTTCCAATACAGAAATCCTACACCCAAATGCTGTGGTGCCAGGAACTAAAGTAGGAGTGCCAGGTGTGCAGGGAGCGGCTGGGGTATGTCCCATTATCCAATGTATTATTATTATTACATTTTGTGAAAGTAATGATAAAACAAATGGGACACTAATCCATCAATTGGCTCCAACAACCTGTATATATTATTCAGCATTAATGGTGGCTTCACAGATGTGCCATGTGCACTAATGCACCCCTATACCATCACAGATGCTGGCTTTTGAACTATGCACTTCTATAGTCCGGAGGACAGGGTGGCCATGATTTCCAAAAATTATTTCAAATTTAGATTTTTCAGATAATTTTCCACTTCAGCTCAGTCCATCTTAAATGAGCTTGGATGCAGATAATGCTGCATTGTTTCAGAATCTTGTATATACAATATATATGGTTTCTTCTTTGCATGGTAGAGTTTTAACTTGCATTTGTGGATGCCGCGACATACTGTGTTCACAGACAATTGTTTTCAGAAGTGCAGTGATCCACTTCAGAATCGTGTTTGTTTTTAATGCACACGAGGGCTCGAAGATCACGGCCATCCAATATTGTTTTTCGGGCCTTGTCGCACACGTACAGAGATTTCTCCAGATTCTCTGCCTCGTTTAATGATATTATGTCCCATGGATGATGAGATACCCAAACTCTTTTCAATTTTACATTGAGAAATGTTATTATTAAATTGTTGTACTATTTGCCTACGCAGTCTTTTACAAAATGGTGAACAACTTCCCATCCTCACTTCTGACAGACCCATCTTCTCTGGAATTACCTTTAAATACCATGTTACTGACATGTTGTCAATTGATCTGATTGTGATATTTCACAAGGTTTCGTTTTTTAGAGTTATACAACTTCCAGTCTGTTGTTGCCTCTGTACCAACTTTTTAAAACTGTGTCGCTGACATCAAATTCAAAGTGGGCATATATTTTTTCAAGACACAATAACATTTCTTAGTTTCAACATTTGCTATGATGTCTATATACTATTTTCTATTGCATATAGGGTTTAAATTATTTGCACATCATTGCATTCTGTTTTAATTTACATTTTTCACAGCATCCCAATTTTTTTGGAAATGGGGTTATATGTGAAAATGAGACATATGGAGCCAGATTTCCACTTTTCAGATTTAAATTGCTCCCAACTCATGCATACACTAGTGGAATGCGTGTACTTTCCTTTCAAACAGCCCAGTACCAGCTTTATTCAAACAATTAAAACCATGACCTCATAATACATAAATAAATACAGAATTGTGTGTTATATTCTGAATTGATCTAATTGGCAAATGAGTAGCAATACTATGACTATGACAACTTACAGTTTATTTAACAGATGTGTAGGCCCGCCAGAGTAGTTTTGTTCAGCTAATTAGTGTCTTTAAATTTTAATACTAACATAACTAACTTCTATCCAATCAAATTTTCCCTCCACCTGAGCAAATGAATGAAAAAAGCCCTGATACGTTTCCAAAATAAGCAAGTGTGATTAAATAAGCGAGTGTGATAGAGTCCAATCAGAGAGTTCCTCTGTCAGTAATAGTTGACAACATGCCATCTAAGGTGGGCAGTTTCCCAGTGCAACAATCAATTCAACATGTCATCATTCTAATGTGGGTATATTTTAGCTTGACTAAACTGACTGGAAACCAGGCAAGGTTTTTAATAAAATAGCATTATAAAGGCGCCATCATAAAACACATGAACATCATTTAATATGCCACACCCTCAAAATAGGAAAAACAAAACAAAAGTTAACACATACATTTCAACAACTTAATCGCAAAATGAACCACTTTCTCACACCAAAATACCAAGTATTCATACCTGTGCAGCCATAAATGAGAGATCCATGCTGTTGCTCGAGTTAAAGCAAAATAGCCTACGCAGCCAAAATGGAATGAACAAATAGATGATTAGTTTATGTTATTCCAAGAAGAGCATTGATCTTCTGTTGCGCACAGCGTTCTTCTGGGTTTGGCTAATTGAATGTGATATGCGTTCCCAACAGTTACAAGCAAACAGCAGTTGTGTGATTCAAAATGGAATTGACTGATTCGGGTTCACATCTGTGCGAACAAAGACCGGGACAATGAGATGTGAGCCGAGGAGACAGCACCACACGAGAGAAAAGGCAGACGAAGTGAATGACGCTCCTGTGTAGCGTGCTATGGAAGTAGCAGTCACATAGGATGGAGGGTCAGCGCTCACCCGTCTCTCCCTCCGCGCGCGCTTTTTCTCAAATAGAGCTCCTGCTTATACAGTTCTCACATCTACAACCGATTAACTCATACATTTGATTATAGATATTTTTACATACTCTGCCTCTTTTATTGTTCAGAAAATTAAATTGCCACAAATTTTCCCATACACATGTTGACAACATTGCTAATATTTTGGTTACTTCATGAATCCCATATGTGTTTTGGAAATGTTATAAATTGGAAAGAAATAAGGAATAACCTTGAACGACACAGACCGACAGAGAGTAATTCAGAGAGACAGACAGCCTTTAAGTAATACAGTCAGTCAGGCAGCCATTCAGACTCTCCTAACATACTATGATCTATATTTTAGTTTTTCTTGATTTTTTGACCCCTTTTAGTTCACAGCTACTCATTCAAATGTATTCCTTTATTTTTATTATTTTACACATTGTACAGTAAAGAAATCAAAACTATACATACTCCTATGGGAAAATACAAAAGAAGTGTTCACCAAGTCAAAATATATTTTAGATTATTTTCTGTAGCCGTACTTTGCTTTGATGACAGTTTTGGCCAGGCCTGGTCATCTGATGCAGCACAGCATGGAGGTGTGCTTTGGTTTATTGTCCTTTTGCAAAACAAATGGTAGTCAAATTAAGGGTGGCTACTTTGAAGAATCTAAAATAAGAAATGCATTTTGATTTGTTTAACACTTATTCTGTTAACCACAAACATTCCAATGACAACCTACTTGGACAGAACACAAGAATCCAGAAAGCATTTCTATACTAAATATGAAAGAATCATTTAACTGGTAACTAAATAGTGGACATAACATTTTTTGGTTCCTTCATTTGGTTCCCATATATGTTATTTAATAGTTTTGATGTCTTCACTATTATTTTACAATGTTAATAACACAAAAACTAAAGAAATAACCTTACATTAGTTGATTTGTCCAATATTTTGACTGTTACTGTAGATAAATACTTATTCAACATTTGGATGCATGATAACCACCAACGTTGTTAAAATGTGTATGATAAAAAAGAAAGGCTGCTCCCCTTTGGACTAAGCTTGTTAAAGAAGGGGCAAACTGTGTGTGCCTCGAGGGTATTCAAGCTTTTATTGATAATTGAGTTTTCAAGGTTCTAGTTATGGCTGGATAAATGCTGCCAGTATATGCCAATGTTTGAAATAGACCTATCTTTTACCTCATTATATGCAGCTATCACTGGAGAGGAAGAGAAAATGGGCGAGGATTTTCCAACACCGAAAATCTGTCAGAGAGTTAAGTAAAAGGGTTCTGTACTGAAGAAAATGAGTGTTGAATTACATTAGATTAATTTGGCAAGTTTTTATGCTGTTTGCACTGCTGCAACCTAAAAAATGTTGGGGCCAGTGAGCTGTTTTGCTCTGGGGCATGGGAACATTAAGCAGTCAGACTGGCTCCACACTTATCATGAAAATGAGTGGGGTCTCACCTTTCCCTTCTGTCTCTGTCAGAAGTTGAGTGCTAACTACACAGCTCTGGAAAAAATTAAGAGACCACTGCGCCTTTTTTTTCTTTTCCAAAAAAGTTGAAAGGGAAGGTTTTGAGTGAGGAACAGAAGGGTTAAGAGACCACTGCAAATTGAAGGCTTCTGTTCCTCACTCAATACAGTCCTTTTCAACATTTTTGGAAAGGAAATAAAAAGGTTCAGTGGTCTCTTAATTTTTTCCAGAGCTGTATATTAATGGCAGCAACAAACAAAACACTGGTGAGTCAGGCAAAGACCCATTGTAAAATGTGAGTAGATTGTTGGAACGAGCAGAAATGTGGTGAAGACGACAGCTTGTGTAAATAAAATATTCCAACTACCTGAAATATAGCCATTATAGCCAATAGTGACTGTTGACAGCCTTTCTTTAATGTCTATGCACAGCAAAGTCTGCACTGCTACTATATTTAATCAACACTTAAACTAAGCAGATGCAATTAGTATCACCAATTGTTGGTCTGCGTAGATAGCCATATCTATGATGGATTAGAATCATTACAAAGAAACATGAATATCTGTGACAATATCCACACAGGCATTTTCAGCGAGTGTTTTTCAAGGAGAGATTCTGGTTTTAACAAAACCTGTTTTTAACGTACTGATTATTTGTATGATTTTTTCAAGTATTATTGAAAAAACCACAAGTAACATCTTTATGATACTTTAAGATCATTGTTTGTTGAACTCAATTTAAACTAACAGCTGTCCATATGCTTTAAATTACTGTATCGGCCACAAATAGCCTTGTTAAGTATCACAAAATAAACGTAATAAAAACATGCCATTGTTTTCTCATGGTCGTTGTCAGTAACAACAAATCAGAAACAGGGTATGATGTCATTTGACCTTTTAACATTCAAATGATTATTTACTCAAAATGACAGCGCGAAAGCAGCAACATTTCTAGATTCTTCAGTGATACATAGCTAGAGATGTCGTTGCTCTTTGAAATCATTATTGTAATTAAGGTGAGTAACTTAAATAAAGAGCAGGTATAAATTTAATTACATAAGCAACCTTGACTGGATCACTTGAAAGGCAAGCACATCAGTAGAGTTTGAATGACTGCCTACGCAGTGTAATGGAAAGTGTTGCAGGCTTTAGCAGTATAATTGGCTACCTAGTAGGATTTTTTTCTCATGTTTCTTCCGATATCAATCAAATTTAGAAACTTCTCCTGCTGCTAGCCATAGCTAACTAGCCAGCTAACTTTCCGCTTCATCTGTCAGGCTACCTAGAAAAGTTTTGTGTCTACAAATGTGTGCTCCACTCAGGAAGCATCGAGCTGTCACTTCCAGTAGCTAGCCATGAGTGGAAGCGGTAGTGTTTTGCTTTGCTCACAGCTGTCACATGATTTCAATGATGTGCTGAATCTGCAAAAAGATGTGCCACATACGTTTACTCACAGCAAGTCATCATACTGTTTACCCTATGGAGCCTAACTGTTTGTTACCCTGCTGGTCATTCATGAACATAAACAGTATGTTGTGTCACGACTTGTGTGCTCTATCCAATCTGATAATGCAACTGTCTGACAAAAATTTGTTTCATTATGCGTATTATGGGCATTAACACATATTTATTACGGATAAATAATGGTGTGTGTTTGTGTGTGTGTGCGCGTGCATGTGCGGGTGTGCGTATTGCATGTGTGTTTGTGTGCAGATTCCTTTCATCTATACCTCTGGTGACATTTTGATGTGTACACATTCCATTGCCACACACTACAGCCCAATAAAAGGAATGTCCCCAAGGCAATTATGGAGGGCAAGTTCAAGGGAGGTCAGCACGTAAAATGGTCTGCAGATAGTAAGTGTGCTACTGGAATTGCAAACATGTACTTTCTGTGTTAACAGTGGCTCAGGAAATGAAAACCTAACCAACTAAACACAAAACAAATTCAGATGAAAAAAAAAAAGATGCGCTGAAACCTCATTTGCTATTAGTAGGATCTTTCCATTTAATAATCATAAAAAAATTACAGGATGAATATGTGAGACCACCCCCAGCTACCAGTAAGTGGTATGTCCACTGCATTCAGTACACCTGGCTCTGGTCAAATGTTATTTTTTACAGTATTACATATTGCCTTATCATGATGATCCGGGTAGTAGATTGCTAGCTAGCCTGCCAGTGGGCAAGGCGTAGGAACTTTCCAGGTATGAGGATCTTCTCACCTACCTGAGAGAACATTGAAAATAACAAATTGTAGTTAGTGCTGTAGCTTAAGTTGACTTGCTGACGGATCATCATTACTCCCCCACCCTTCTCTTTATATTTCTCTGTCACAGAGGAAAATATATAGTCAAGTCACTTCACAACATGTGACTGTGATACTTCATCAACTGTGTCAAAATGAGGCTATTGGACTGATGGACAAAATATTCTGAGAACGATGTATCTAACATCTAATAATCATTTAGTGACATGTCTGTATGCGTTCTAGAATTTATAGCATGTAATTTCCAAGTCAAATTGGGATTGATTGTTGTCTGCTGTCATTCCAAAATACTGCTCATACACATTACCGTACAGCAGGTGCCTTCTGTCCAAATCCTGAAGGCCTAGCTAGATTTTGCCTACTCACAGACCACCAAAGAAAAATACTGATTGGATAATCTTTTCTCTTTGGTATCATCCTTCCTCTTTCCAAATAAAACTGAAGAAATTGAATACAAAGACCATTAAAATGAATTACCAGATTAGAAATCAATAAACATTTATTAAATCATAAATATATGTAATATGTAGAAAATGCATTTTAATCAATTTGTATACATTATCTGTATGCATAGAAAGCCATGGCAGTTCTAGTTATTATTAGGGCAGCAGCTACTTTTAGATAATATCTAATTTACAAGGGATTATTAAGGGAATCAGCAAGAATGCATGATCTGTCTCTTTCAGCTAATGTAGTAGAAAACTTTTTGAGTTGTGGGGCAAAGTTGCAACTCATGTTCCACATTGTGCTTACAAAAATGTTTTCCACTGAAATAATGTATGAATAATTAGCAGATGCCACTGTTGGATAGCATTTGACATGTATGTAGCTGGAAACGGATACTCCACTTTTCTATTTTCTTCGCATGTAGCAACAATTGTTGGGAAAAAGCTAGCTACCGACAGTGTAGTGTAAGCTAACATTAAATGGCTCAATCAGATGTTTGACACTGGCTGCCACTTGTAATTATAACTAACTACATATCTATCACCACCCATTACAATCAAGTTATTTTCCTTAAGTCAGGGCAAGTCACCAAGCATTATTCAGTAAATGCAGGCATATAGTAAGTATTAAAGAATGTAACAAACAAAATCTTCACCAAAGGGGAGAATTAACCGTTTTTAAAACCTAGCTAGTTAGTGTAACCTACTAGGTAATTTCAACTCTGCTTTTTAATAAATCAATGATATTTAATTGCAGTTTAACTGCTTGGCATCTCCTGTATGCTGTTGCTAGATAAGCTCTTTTCCTCATTTGCCCCCTTTATCCAAATGCTACCTAATTGTCAAATGATCAGTGGCCTAGCTGGTTGTGTGATTTTTCACCACTTGCAGTAAATATATTATGCTGCTCACACAAATTAGTGATATAATGTATCACCTGCACTTTTTTGACTCAGCACTGTGTGCAAATATTTAACATGATACAAATGTAGCAAATGTAAAACTCAGCCACGATGAACAGCCAACTAATAATTTTATCTTCTGATTTGATAAGATTGAATGCTTTTTGTCATTCATTGTAAAACAAACATATTTTGCAGTGTTGGGCTTCAAATGTATAATTGTATATTTCTTTTTTACGTTTTGCTCTTATTTAAAATAAAGGACACAGTTTGATCTAGTATTGTTAAACTACTAGTATTGTTGTACGCAATGACTGTTTTGCATTAACATTTGTTTTGTACTCTACTGTAAAAATCAAAAATATCATGTTTTTCTCTTTTTGGGAAGTACAGTTATTGTAAGCATTTTGATAACAGTGGTGATCTATATCCTAATAAGGAAAAATAAAAGTTATACATACTTTAAATAGCATTTCTGCAACATGTTCCTATTGTTGCTTAATTTAAACATGTCTCAGGTAAGTTGTCTGACAGATTCATCCATTCTGATGTATAGGGGCTTAAGAGGCCTATCTACAGTAGTGTTCTATATCTAGAAGTGAGTAGATTTGCACCTGACCTGGGTGCGCTGTTCATTTTTTGGCTGTGCACAGAAGTGATTGATGGACTTGTCATTGCAGGATAGAGTGTACTCATTCTGAATGCAGATTGTGGATAGTAAGAATTAGAAATGTGGGATATCCTCCCAGCTGGATTCCAATTGATATTACTTTCCACTTAACACAAACATGTTTACAAGGACTTGGTTGTCTGGTGGCATGAGGCACCAGGAGTCGCCTTTTCACTGTTGACGTTGAGACTGTTTTTTGCGGGTACAATTTAATGAAGCTGCCAGTTGAGGACCTATGAGGCGTCTGTTTCACAAACTAGACACTTTAATGAATTTGTCCTCTACCTCAGTTGTACACCAGAAGCACCCACACCTCTTTATTTTCTGGTTAGAGACAATTTGTGCTCTGGAGGGAGTAGTACACAAGGTTGTATGAGATCTTCAGTTTCTTGGCTATGTCTTGCATGGAATAGCCTTCATTTCTCAGAACAAGAATACATTGACCAGTTTCTGAAGAACATTTTCTGTTTCTGGCCATTTTGAGCATGTAAGCTAACCAACAAACACTGATGCTGAGGATACTGAACTAGACTAAAGGCGGACAGTTTTGTTGCTTATTTAATTAGCACAGTTTTCAGCGCTACTAACATTATCGCAAAATTGTTGATCAATTAGCCTTTTAAAATTATAAACTTGGATTAGCAAACAACACGCCATTGGAACACAAGTAATGCTTGCTGATAATGGGCCTCTGTACACCAATGTAGAAATACCATTGTAAATCACCTGTTTCCAGCAACAATAGTCATTTACAACATTAATAATGCCTACACTGAAATTGTGATGAATTTGATGTTATTTTAATGAGCAAATGTTTGCCTTTCTTACGAAAAATAAACAGCTTTTCTAAGTGACCCCAAACTTTTGCACAGTAGTGTATGTGGATAATACTTTTCTTGAATCACATGATCATTATTGCAATACACGGTGCCTTGCAAAAGTATTCAGTAATCCCTGACCATTTTTACATTTTACTGTATTACAAATGGTACATTAAAATGATGTTTTTTTATATTTAATTTAAAACTCTTACTCTAATTATCAATTATTGTATAATTGATCATTATACAATAATATGAAAATAATTATATGAAACCAGTAATATGAAACAGGTTTCATATTAGTAAATATTTGTAAGAACAATATAAAGAGACTGAAATATGTTGCTGATATAGGTATTCAACAATGGAAGCTCCCAGTTTATGCAGTTGAACAGAATTGCCACAACGAGCACTCAATTACCTTACCATTGGGCTTCACTAATTAATCATTACAGTTGCAATCACATTTTATGGTGTACAAATACCACTGTTTAGGCTGATAACCAAAGTAAAATGTTAACCAAAGATCATCTTGCAGAAGTTAGAGCTGCATGGATTCAGAGTACGGTACAGAATAATATCCAATAATATAAATATCTGAGTGAGAAATATAATTCAGAAACAATAATCAGGAAGATCTAATGAATATTCTGTACCTTTATCAAATTCGCTCTGATGAGGAGAACATACATAGTAAAAAGAAAAGTGTAAAAGCAAAACATAAAAACACAATATTAACTAGAAAATTGGGGCTAGTGCATTGGAGAGGTTAAAATAAAATCTACAGCTATCTCCAGGCATGTTCACTAGCTCAATACCCAGGGTGAGTGGGTGGTAGTGGGGCTGGATAAAAGGGAAAGGGTGGAGGGTTAGCATTGGGTATCCTGATGTGAGCCACTAGAGAACAAATAAGCATTGCGACACAAGGATTAGCTCCTGCCCTCAACCCTTCAGCTCTCATTTACCAGACCTTCCCACTAGGCAGTGGCAAGCATCAGTGTGCATCATTCATACCTGTTAGAAAGCTGAGTTTTATATTTCACTAACCTGAGAGTCATGGGCAAATGGACGATACATTTCTCGCAATGTGCAAAAAAAAGAATTTGGCAGGTGTATAACACATTTCTATTTCTATTTTACTGGATATTACTTATTGTGCACTTTACAATTGTTATTTTGTTATGCAAGTGGGGAGAGGGGTAATGAGTAAATTGGAAGCTAGTGATGATTAAGTGGCCATTGTAATGAACTACCTTTTTATAGTCACTCTAATAGTAATTCTTGGTCATCACATGTAATTCTTGGTCAATCGTAAATGGCTATACTGGTAAAAGGCAATGGGTCTACTTTTACTGTCATTAGGTAAATGCCCAAGTTTATGATTGTGCCAAACAACTCTAGAAGGACTGGAAGATAGGAAGGCTAGAGGAAATTGTTCAAACCTGCTTCATTTTATTGCCTCTCTTAACAGTGTCTTATATTTCATACTATACTTTTTCTCTTAGGCTTTCATTACCAGGTAGACATTTATTCACCTGTCCTTTGCATCCAGCATTCATAGAATCAGAGCAAATGTTTGTTGTCATCACCATGACTATGTGAGGCCCCCCTACTCTGGTGACCCCTTACTCTGGTGACAGATTTTCAGTGACCACAGACAATCCTGATGTCAATTTTACATTCCAACCTGGAAGACGGAACCATACGCACGGCAGTCAGAAGTGGAATACATAATATATTCACATATTGCATCAAATGTTATTGAAACCTTTTGTAGCCTTTTTTCACTCATGTTATGTATTCAGCTATAAAGGCCTTGTTAACAAAGAGTTCTCTGGCAT
>JACXGJ010001847.1:29081-75352 GCA_016801105.1 Esox niger
TTATAAAAATATATATATATATATATATATATATATATATATATATATATATATATATATATATATGTATGTTATGTTGTGGTTACCCTTCCCTGTGTGGATACAGAATTGTTTTAAGCTTGTATTTTTATCCAAAAGAATGTATTTGAATAAAACATGTTGACTATGTAAGGGCTCAGTTCTTTGGTCACTTTTTTTTATTTACTGTGATCTGTCAAGCCAGAAAATGTTTTCAGTCTCTCTTGGATGTCCAGCCCTTTTCAACACAACACCCTTAATTACAATAATCTACTGTACTGCCTCTAAGAATAAAATATATTTTCAAATAACACTCAATTTGTTGCTGTATTTGACCTGGAAGGAGGAACAAAATAATGCTTTACTTAATCCTATTGAAAACAAATGATCTAACATCTCTAGTGTGTTTGAATCTGACATGGTACACCATTTGATCAAAAGAATGGGGACACCAGGCCATTACACCAACAGATCCATTTTTTAAAATAATATATCGTGGGAAAATGTATTTACATAATTCAAATCAAAACCTGACACCTTCATATATTTTAGATTCATTAGACATACTGTAAAGTGACATTTTTCAAGCCTTCATTGTTTCTAACTTGATGATTACTGCTTAACTCTTGGAAGTCAAAAACCCAGTACCTCCAAATATTAGAATAAACAATTTATAATACAGAAATATCAAACTGAGAAGAGCCCTAATTAGCAAATTAACTCAAAACACCTGCAAAAGAGGGGACATGTAATACTTTCATTCTTAAAGAAATAAGCTTTGGAACTTGTCATGTCTCAGTAATGACCAAATCCAACATCCTCATTCATTCTTTCATGACAAGCAGTGAGTGTAGACTGGCAAATATGGAATACTGTAGTTATAATTTTTGTTTTCACAGTAAGTACATTCTGTATAAACATTGATACATTTTCATAGCTATAGAATAATGAAACTTTATAAAATGTAAGCTATCTTCTGGCAATTTTTTTGAAAGATGTAGTTAGCTAGCTATCTTAATTTTTAAGTTACATTTTAACAAACAATACAATATCTTGCTTGCTAGATAACACTGAGTAATTCCTTTGGCAGTGTGAAAAAGTGATAGTGAATGATTTGAAATGAAGAACGGCTGCTAAAATTATTTGCACAATCTCTGTCTTAGTCTTCAAGTAGCTAGCGAAGTAATGGATGAGCCAGCCATTTTTTTCTTCAGTTTAGATGTTTTGAATCATCTAGATATAGCTAAGGTGTGTTCAATATTTTGAGCATTTGGTTTATGCTATCTAGGATCATGACAGGAAAGTGATAGACATGAACAAACAGGCAAGGAAGGAGAGAAAGAGGCCACAAACCAACAGGCAAATCATTGGTAAATGCCAAGTCGAGATAGACTGTTGATCTGTCATCATGTCAATCAGTCAGAGTCATTGCATATGATCTCTGAAAAATGGACACCATCTGAATGTAGGGGTGCACTGTATGCGTTTATTTATGCCAGAGAGAGGCAATAGCACTGGTCAGAAAGGCAGGTAAAGCGTGGCAGAGGCCACAAACCAACAGGTAAGACTGTGAGAAGTATTAATTCAAGGCGGTCTATAGGAACAGATTGGAAGACCTAATGCTGGATTAACATGCCTGACTGAAATTTTACCTACATCACTTTAGTATTAGTCTTTTTAAAACTGCACTCTGGTTATATCTGAAATACCTTTCCAGCTGACAAGTCCCACTATGCAAAAAATCACTCAGTATAATTACCATTGCTAGTTAGGACTATTGCAAGTTCAGAAATCACTACCTTCTTAAAGTCAAACTGTAATTTTCACACTGAACACTTGAGTACTATCAGCACCTGCAAGCCATTGTTACAGAAAGAGTCATTGTTTGTATCTATTTACTAGAATCTTTCCATACATAATGAGTATTGCAAGCCAACGTGGTGGAAACAATTATCACTCCCAGTATTTTCAACCAGAATACCTGAGCAAAACTACTCATTGGTCAACAATGCCAACCGCTTTTTTAACCAGAGTGTCTATATCTAACGTAGTCAGGGACAAAGAGACTCGAACTAGGAGTGGATTCTAGAAGTGTGAAAGCACACAGAACTACATATTAAATAGACATTTTGGTGAATACATTAACGTTCACACTGTTGTCAAATGTGTGTTCCCCCAGTATCAGAGTCACTGCTACGCCCTTTAAGAGTCAGTTATCACAAGCATTTCTTAACACTGCATAGACAGTAGAACATCAGGGTTTCAATCATGTAGACTTCAACTCAAACATAAGTACATAGCTAACAGATAGCAAGGGCATGTGGGACCATGTGTGCCTTACTCTGCATTTCTTATTAAATTTCCCCACAGACCACCTCTCCCTCCACACACATACCAGTTTTGTGATTACATTCATGTTCAGATAGCAGCTCATTTCCTCCCCTACTTTAGTGTACTTGCATGATGACAGCATACACTTCATAAGCAGTATAAGGACAGTTGGAATATTGAAGTGCTCCATTAGTAAACTTGACCATAACTTCATTTAAACCTGCAGGATGCCCTTTGGCTCAATTACAATTTTGCATCACAACAAATGACTTTGCCATCCTAGGTGACGCAATGCGCGTTCCTCACAGCGGTGACCCACTGGTCTAGACAGGAGCCTGTTGGAATCAAAATGTGTAAGCTCATTCACTAGCTATTTGCATGAGCACCACGTCATGTTTCCAAATCAATTCGCTACCCCAAAGATATTGGATGTAAATAAGACAGTTTGGTTTTGTGCGGTGGTGCTTGTTTTAAATTAAAATACTCAATCTTTATACATCAAAACACTCTTTCCGGACTCTTGCACAACTATTCATTCACAAATATTTAATACTACCCCTATTTGCCATCATTGCTCATCTATACATTCCACTGGTAACATACAATACATTTTACTTAATATTTTTTTAATTTCCTGCCCCTTTCTTTTTGCACTTCTGGTTAGATGCTGGCTGCATTTCATTTTGCTGTACTCATACTGTTCAGTGACAATAAAGTTGTATCAAAAGTAATAAAAATGATGTCAGAACGTCTGCAGGCCTTATTCATTGGAGTTTGTAACACCTAGATTATGTGCCACAGAAAAAACACCATAAAATGAACACACGCAAGGAATCCAGACGCAACCTACCTGTTTACTTTGCAAGCAATGGCAATAAAGGTCATCTATTAGTGGCACCACTGTAACTTTGGATCACAGTGTCTTAATGGGTATAATAAGAGAGTGTACATCATGCAACATAACACTTAAAAAGAGGCCTGGATTAGAGTGCAGTCACATTTCATAAAAAGGTCACATTTCATAAAAACAGAGTACATTATGGTAGTCACATTTCAAACAACTTTCTGAAATCTGCCAAACAGCAGTTTTATTGATCAGTGGTCAATAATGGTTACACAAGAGTCCACCACACCAGGTTATGCGGGTACTGTTTAGTGTTTGCTACAGAATATAGTGTGAAAAATCTTAGTAGTATTTCCCAGTAGTAAGGCTGGGGGCAGAGGAGTGTTTCCGTAAATGAGACCACGTAACAGGGGACACTGGGATCGTTTATCAAGAACCACAGGGGTTAATATGACAACTGAAACATAAGCTTTATTGTTTGGATGCCATCCAATTCCATCCTCATGGCCACTGTGGTGCTGTGCAGCCAAGTCAAAGTGTTAACGGGATTCATCACAGCAGCCTGACAGTGAGCATTGTTCTTAGCGTCAACGCCAACCATTGAATAAATTAGAGGAAAACCTTGCTGATGGTGTTCAGGGGAACAGGGAGAGACCATTTATAACTGGTTAATGTCAGGATCTTCAACTAATCTGCATGCAAATGTATTCCATTCGAGATTCTAATGTATTCATCTAATTCCATCAATTCATTCCTCATCTTTTCCTGTCACCCTATCCAGACTAAAATGCAGAATCACTAGGTATGTCCGCCCCACCAAAATGACAAGTTTGTCCCGAGTTTTTTTCCCAGCAGAGGAAAACAGGGAAACAGCAAGGGGGATATCTTTTTTTAGCTCATATTTGAGGACGCAATGTGGTTGAGTGTAGGACTGTGTCATTTCTCCATATTTGATGAGATGAACGCGAGGCGTAGTGGGTGAGAGCCTGGCACAGATGAGGGGAGCGGTTGCGTGCCCGACGCTGCCCAATGCTCTGCTTTCATCGTCATCTGGTTGTTTCCGGTATGCACTTCTTATGTTTGCTGCACTGGTGCGTGAAACGTGTCGCTGAACGAGTGTGTCCGAGCACTCCTCACAAACTTACATGAACTAATACGACAGCCTGGAAACAATCACTGTCGGATTTGTTGTTGCCAGAAGAAAACTGGTGCGTCTGAATGCGATCCGACGGATTGTCTGCTGGCCGATTGTAACTGGCATTATAATCTTAAAATAGGCGGAAAAAAGCTTAACTTGTCTCTCATGGTATTTGAGTCTTTTGAATGTTTATAAGTCAGGTATTGATTTTTTGTTTTATCGTCATGAAGCTGGATCGAGCCAGTCGTTTGATCAGAGTGCGCTTGGCTTAATTTGTCTAGGAACCTAATTTGGTTGGCCAGATGAATAGTAAGTGGTCTCTAAAAGGCTGTCAGGCTTTATTAAAATATGGGGATCTGAATAGGTCACCAACTCCTTGTACAAACCACCTCATGCCCCTCCAGGCCTCCAACAATGGTGAGGACATAGGTCGCGTCCCAGTTGTCACACTACTCCTTATGGCTCTGGTAAAATGTGCACTTAAAGGGAATTGGTGTGGTAGGCTACACATACACCAACACTGTGATGGAGAGAGAATATTTGAGGCCTGAAGCCTCCTACTACAGTTAATCTATTCAGCCATCAAGCTATGCACTGACATTTCGATAAAACGTCCAGTCAGATTGACACCTAGCCCTTAAATTAACAAGACTCATGGAATTTTGCTGGACTGTCTGTTCCTCTTACTGCGGAGTACAGTAGGCTACTGAGACCGTATCTTTTGCATCCTGTTGAATTTGATTTGAAGTGCAACTTAAAAATTGACTTGGTAAAATTGTTGCCATGAGCAATATCACAGGTTATGTGCCAGGCAAATGAGTCCTTTGCTCTCACAGTCACACAGCATCTCAACACAAACAGGTTGTTAGTGTGGCAGTGGAGTTTTAACATTATGCAATTTTAGCTGTTGTGGAAATGTACACACTTAAGGAATCTAGGTCATTTCACTGAATATATGTATCTTTATTTAATAGAGATCCTCGCTTGTTCAGTGTATGTTAGCTGCCAAAAGTTTATGTTGTGTCTATTTCTGAGGATTCTATAATATTTTCTCCTCTTCTAACAAATTTTATTTTCAGGTGTGCTTATCTTTATCTTTCCCAAACCCAGTAAGCCAAAGCTACCTAGAATCAGGGAGGTAAGATATCTGCCAATCAGGGAATGCAATATGTGTGATTAAAGATAATGAATTATCCATGTGTATACGTAGACACAATACATCCTGGGAAGGTGTCTAAGACCAAGCTAATGGAATAAACTGTCTGTTCTAATCTGATCAAGCGTCAACAGGCTCATTAAAGTGTAACTCAGAGGTCTTATTTCATGGTGCTAAAATCTTGCACCAGTCATGTAAAGGAGCCATTACACTGTCATGCACAGTCGGAAAGTCATTACAGAACTGGTCGGGCGGACACAATCAATATTGATGAAATGGTTATTGTCTCGACGACGTTGGACCTTGAGTCACTTGATTTGCATTCTCGCTCCCAGCTTATGAATTGTGGATAGTGGTTCTACATTTAGTCTACTTTTCTGAACCTGTAGCTTCAGGGCGGATTTTCTTTCTCTATAGCGATGTACAGTACTGCATTTGTTGTCCATACATGGAGTTCTGCAAAGGAGACACAGCAATTTATTTGAATTTGCAGAGCATTCATTGCTTTAGAGTGTTGAGAAAGTGATACAGAACCATTCAAGATGTTATAATGATATTTTAATACCTATTTAAATAGTTTTTGGGAAACCCCTATAGATATAAAAAAAATCCTTTAAAACTCTTTGAGGTCTATGACCCTCAATTTCTGTCACATGTTCGTTAGGTCAAAGTTAACATATAGAGTGGTTTTAAAATTCATTCTTCACAGATCATTTAGAAATTCAGTGTAGGTTTGATCCTAAATAATATGAAAAATTATTTGAGATTCCACTCAGAAAACCAGCAGACACCTGACCTCGTAGGGAAGTTGATCCATCTCTACTGCATATAGAGTGTTTTTATTATTCCCTTCCTCCAACTGTTGATTTATAAGAAATGTATTTGTTTAGTGCAACTTATGACCATCCATAACACTTTTTACCGACTGATGCTGAGCTCACTGTATCTTTTGGGAGATTAAACATATTTGTCATTCAGCAAAACCGAACACATTGTTATGCTCCAGGGACAATACCGATTCAGATATGGAAAGTGATGAGTTTCTATCTCCAGCCGTTTGGATAGTGATGAGTTTTTATCTCCAGCCGTTTGGTAATGGCGTTTGTATATGTGGCAAGACATGTTTTGGAGAATGGGAGTAAGGAGTGGTCTCTAATTTCGTCAAGATAATCCATGATTCTCGACCTGGTAGAATGCCCCTTCGTCTTAGTCTTTGATCCTGAACTGGGTTGTCACGATCACAACAGGACTCTTTTGTAGATTTATGATGTTTCTCCTGGTAAAATGTGTGCTGTAACTTCTGGTTAATGTTCTGTCTCACAGATGAGTGGCCATTTGACCCACTTTCTCCCAAGACAAATACTGTACAATCAAAGCACTCTAGACTGGCTTGTACGTTTGGGTATGCACGTAATTGCAGGGAAAGTCTAAGAGATGGAAACACCATAGCACTCAAAAAGTGATATAGAAAACATGAGAGTAGGACAATTTGAGATGGATTACATTTGGAGAATTTCAGAAGTTGGTATGGGGGATGTGAGTCTCCAAAACTACAATTTGATTTCACCGGCATGCTAAAAAGTGATATAGGCCACTTGCCAGAAGAAAGCTTTTACTCTAATCAATACATCAGTGTCAGGAGTTTGACAGACGTCATTGGAACTTTAATAAGAACTGTGTTTTAAGGTCAGATTAATAAATGTATGGCATTTCAGCATTGTTGTGGTTGAATCTTCCAGCAGGACATTGATCCAAAGCATTATTTCAGATAAACAAAAACATGTCTCACGGACCACAGAAACAAAGGTTTGCAGATGCCATACCAGATAATAATATTTTTTTTCTGTTTTTCTTTTATAAACTTTGCCTATATATTACAGTCATATTATGATTGTAAGGGCAAGTGGAGAAAAAATATCTTTATTTGCTAATATTCCTTGTAGGTAGCCAGTAATTATAGTACATTACATTTGGCAAATAAATACAGTAATTTTATTAATCCGGATAGTCTACACTGACCTGAGTAGGCTGACATTTTATTGATGTTATTGTTATTGACACTTTTATTTTCTTCTTGATCAATTAATTATATAATATTATGTATTTGCATTGGATGACATTATCTATTCTTCAATATGAGCATATGACTTCATAACCATCCATCTTGTTCTGTTGTTAGAATTTGCAATTACCATTTATTCCCACTAGGGGTCAGCGACTATCAAATTTTGTAGCGCTTGCACAGCAGGTTTTTACAGGTTTTCAGTGAGGAAAGGAGATGGTTGAATATAAAGTATTAAAGATTATTCATTACACTCTTTTTACCCTAATGTGATATTTCTAGGCTTGGAAAACTATCTTATGTTAGAAATGTTTGCAGACTTCGTGAACTATGAAAAAGACTTAAACTGACAATAAGACAACATCTTTACAAAACAATAAATATATCTTGATATTTGAATGGTATTAAAAACTCTCACATTAATTAGATAAACCTAATAAATTAATACAGTTAAAACAATCACATCAAAACCCAAAAGAACACAACTGTTAGCAAAGGGTAAGATGCTCCCTCATTCAATTTCACCTCATCATTCTCTAAAATATCCTTTATCCATTGAGTTGGTTTAGTTGGACCATTCTTTGCATTATCATTTTTAAAACCCACTTGTCTGTGGGGTTGTGAAATATTTCCAGTGACTCGGGGAGAGACGCCCTGCTGTTCGTTCTCACTGCAATTTCTGGCGGCTACAGTACAAACAGAACCCATCCCAACAGGGCCTCGCTGCGGTACGGTATTGACCTACTGTGACAGAATTCAGTGGTGACCCCCATCAAGTTTCCACAGACATAAACAATTATTTACACTGAGTTAGAATTCACGCTCTGTGTGTGTATATGTGCCTCCGTGTTGCTGAGTGGCCAACTGAGCAGAGTCATTCTAGGTGGTCAACTGGGCTGTGTTCAGCAGTTTGATAGCTCGCAGAAGAAACCATCTCCCTTGGCAGAATGGTTCTGTACTCTGTAGCTCAGTTCGGCAGAGCGTGATGCTTGTAACGCTGGGGTGATGGGTTTGATTCCCATTGTGCATGGTGCATAAAAAAAACGGGTAAAGAATTGTGCAGCCCCATCTGAAAAAGAGAATATTAATGAATGTATGTTGCTGCGGGACTGTATTATTGAGATTCACTATTTATTTTAGTTCTTCCTTAAAGCTCTGACTTTGCTGATAGCTGCTGTATTTTATGGAGAGTAAGCAGGTAGTTACAAGTAGTGGGTTAGTGGTTGTCTCCCATACCTTGGTAGGAACGCACTAGAACAAGCGCAGGCCAACTGTGTCTGACCATTGCTCGATCTGGGTAATGATGTAGATATTAAGGTTGGCTGAATTGAAAAAGGTTCTTAGACTATTGTTGACTCGATCAATGGCTGCGATTTTTTCGTGCGAACGACTGACCTGGAGGAGATGCGAGGACGTGTTCACCTTACAGTGAGCATTGGTCACGATGCTCAGTGAACAAATGCGAGTTTGTCACTGTTGAGTTACAGTTGAACAGTTGACTATTGGTGCCACTAGCTGAGGGACATGACCGACAGTCTCTGATATATAGTAAACCCCTCGGAAGGGGGTACATAAGTTAACCAAAATTACAATGAAGAGTTATGTATTTGTTTCTTGCCGTTCTTTGTGGATTTTGCTACCATGTCAACCATGGGTGTCGAGGTGGATTCTTTGGATGTAATTATACATAGACAAGCCTGTCTGCAATCAAAACACTAGGCATCCTGGAGAGCATTATTATTAACTAGATCTGCTTGAACATAACCCACTGCACTGCGCTAACGTTTTGCTCCAGCTAAGCTTCAGGAATCATGTATGGGTCAGTACCTTCACTGAGGGAAATAAAGGGTTGTACTGTACGTCCGTACTCAACGGTGAACATGCTACCTCAGCGCTGATGTATTAGTCAGTCAGTTGTCAGAGCAACGGTAGCGTGATAGGAAACCCTGTTCCAAGTCCTTGCATGTGACTTATTATGGGTTGTGGATCAACTGAGCACACGTCTCCAAAAGGCCTGATCAGACTTTTTTCACGTGTACTGCAAGTGTTTACTTGAAATATACTTAATTCAGTTGATCCGAAGTAATTCTGCAGAATGCTAGTCATTAAGACAAATGGAATATGCTTTACCTGCTACCCATCAGCCCGACAGAACAGCAAATTATAAGGGTAGACCAAGCAACAGTAAGATTACTATGAATGTGATGGACGGAATAAGGGACTTCGTTAATGGCTCACTGACGCTGTATAGCAAAACTATGTTCAAAATATCAAACTTTTATTTCCCCAATGCAGTCGTGAGCTCACCTATGACAGTGGCACTGATTGTTATGAGAGCTAGAGAAGAGGTGTGAAAGTGTTTGTCCATGGAACACCTTGGATGTACTGTACCATGTACCATACAGCCTGGTATGGAGGAGGCCTTGAAAGAAGCCGTTTTGTCTTCTGGGCGCAGGCAAATCAAGTGAAAAGCAAAACACGGTCCAAAAAGTCTGGAGAAAACTGGTAAATAAGGTTACTTTTGCAAAGGTTATAGGAGCTTCCATCAAATGTGACTGCTGAACTGGACATGCTAACTCTATTCTAGCATTTCATTGTGGAAAAGTTAAGTGACATGCTTCTGTCTCCTGTCATATGACTGGTTTTATATTTCTTTCCAACTTTAACACAAAATAGATACAAAACAGCTACAACCCCTTCTTCCAACCTTACCCATTCCTACATTATCTATTATATACATAATCATATGGATTACTGCACATTATACATTTCAAGTGCAAAGTGAACAGTGTTATTTCTATTGTAAAAATAACTGACATGGTTTCACTTGTAAGAGACAGGTCAATTGACTTTAATGATTCTTTTTGTATGTGTGAAGATGATGGAATTATGAGGGAATTAATTCAAGGACAGTACACAACATCTGTAGACGCATCTTTGCCAGACCTCCCTTACACTGACTTTCACCTCAAACAAAGAGCTGGCTGAAAAATGCATTACCTCATGCCTACATTCAAGGTCAGATATGCGTATAGAGAAAAGCACATAAAGGGAATAAAGTTCCATTCACTCCCACTTGATCAGGGTCCATACTGGCCCCTAATGTAATATGCTATGAAGAACTGAACAGTTATGCAGACATGATCCAAGCAAGTCTCTGGGTATTGCATGCAAGCCCTTGTACTGTAGGTGAAGGACAATGCAAGATCACTCCAAAAGGAAACAGTAGCTAAATCCATGCCCACAAGCTGTCCGCATAAAAAACTTCAAATGTGAAATCTTTCCAATTGGCAAACACAGCATTTGGAGAGATCAGTTAAGATTTAAGGCAGACGTAGGCTGATGGATGACAAGGAGGCTGTTTAATTATGCTATTCTGTAACACTAGGTACCTAAGTAAATATTAACATAATTAATCTTAGTCAGCACATCACTCATGTCTTAAGCATTTTTTACACCTGCGTGCACACTTTTTCGCAAATGACTTTTTCCGGTAATTTCATTCATTTACTGTATGCAGAAAAGCAATACGTTAACTCCTAAACTTCTTAAATATCACATTACATGGTATGATTTGCCTACTTTTACTGCATTGTGTAATAATTGTGGACCTAATGAGGTTAGAGTAGAATACAGATGTATTGCTTCTAAGGGTTTAGCTAAAACATGCATATACTGTAACTTATAATGATGACCTATTTAACTGAAGATGCCTACAAAGCATGTTTGTTGTCCTGAATGAAAATCCTTGCACTTTGAGAGACAAAGCACTTTGAAGCATCCTTTTCTTTCTTTTTTACAGATTTTAATGCCGACATAGTTAAGTCTTCACTCAGCAGTGTGTCCTTTGAGGAAAATTCCTCATTACTTTCTAACTGGTCAACATTTTAAGTGCTGAAACGAAAAGACCTGCACTACTGCAGTCACATGGATTGTAGAGTTTGCCTTGATAAAGGTCTCCAGTTAAAATCAATATTGCGTTCAAAATGCTTCTAACAAAACAAGCAATTTATATTTTCATGTTCGGAAATCAAACTATCATGTCTATTAACTGCCTGTCCAGGATTATAATGTACCTGAGGGCGTCTTACAAATATGCATGTCTAGTATTTTCTACCAGATCAATGTATTATAATTATTTTGTTTTAATAGAAACATACTCCGCAGTCAGAATGTGCCACGGAAACACTAAAAGGAAAATCTGTCATCTGTAACTCGCACAAAACCTGACACTTTCACTTTTGCTTCTTGAATTTTACATTTATATCAGGATTTGTCATGGCTTTCAGCCCCGCTCCAGTTCTGATGATGGGATTTATTTCAATGCATGAATGAATGTTAGGGAAGTGTTAGGCTGGCATTTGGGCTGCTAGAAGGTCTATGTGCATCCTGTGTGACAGCAAATCTACAGCATGTGGGAAACATTTCTTGGGGACATCCCATTCCTAACTGTGGGATACAGAATAATCAGAAACTAGGGGGGCTATTGGGGGCTCCTAGGTGAACTCTAAAATATATTAGCTGGTTAATTGCTGACTGCAGATCACACAGGATGGCTTTATGCTACCTGTCATTGGTTGTTTAAATAAAATGTATCTTGAATGGAAAATACGTTATGTCTTTCTCCTGATGTATTTCCTTTAGAAGGACTAGATACAGTAGATTAAAGGACTAGATAGATTAAAGATTAAAAAAGGGCATTCAAACATACTGTTTGGGGTTGAAGGTGCATAAATACTTTCAAGAGAAGGGTTACATAAAGGTAAATATTACATCTGATGGAAATGGTGGATTATAGGTAATATACCATGAAATACTTGTGTGCTTGCACATTCAGGGTGACATAAGCTTGATTACCTTTAAACAGCCTGCCTTTGGGAAAAAACTTTCAGAATGAGATTGGTAAATGAACAAACAGACTCATCAGACAATGAACCTAAACAGACTCATTAAGCACAATGAGCTGGTGTGGATGTCGCACTTCTTCCTTCCCTAAGGTGATTTTACAACTCAGCATAGCTTGTCATAATGTTGCACTGAATGCAAATTGACTTTAATATCCTCTCTGATTGGTAACTTCCTGAATTAGTCCAGGTTTGTGCAAACGTCAGTACCAACATCTTTTTTCTATAGCATAAAGTGATGGAATTACAATTGACAAACCAATCTGCATTTTGT
The DNA here is from genome assembly GCA_016801105.1 of Esox niger. Taxonomy (NCBI): domain Eukaryota; kingdom Metazoa; phylum Chordata; class Actinopteri; order Esociformes; family Esocidae; genus Esox; species Esox niger. The sequence goes on from JACXGJ010001847.1 coordinate 41,809, forward strand.
CTCATGCAGATGACCAATTTGACCCTATTAGAATTAGACATGCGTAGTCATGGCGATGCTCCAGTGTATCTGAGTGATTTTTCTTGTTAATTTGTGAATATGAAATGGTAAAATAATATTTGTTAATAAATAATTGTGCAAAACTCTGCAAACCATATCTCAGTCTGATAGTTTTTTAAAATATATTATTCAACCAAATATTGGAATATCCATGATATACATGTGCATTTTTCTATATAGTATGTATGTGTTCCTAGACACAGAGTTTGATTGCAGTCGTCCACCCCTTATTCAGTAAGCCTTGCTTAGCTCCAAAAGGAAATGATCACAGGCTGCTGTCATCATGTTGGCTGCTGTATCCAGGTGAAACAATAGCTTAAGCATGCTACTGGGCTTGGTTGAATATAAACAGCTGTGCATCTTCAAACAACACTGTTTACTTGGTTTGTTGCCTAATCCAATATATTCAAAATGTTAAGCTGTTTTTGTTTTCATTTCAGTTTTTTTGAAAACAGGATTATTCCACTCTGTTTGGAATACCAGTGGATTCCTCATGGAGGGAGAAATTATTTTGACACATATTTGACCTAAATGCTTCCAACAAAGAGGAGACAGGGTAAAAATAAACTTGTTTAGGATGATTTCGTTTTGGTCTCTTTGTCCACCATGCTTTTGTTATTTTCTTATTTTCTATTTTTCAGTTAGATTAGAAAATTGACTGTGAAGTATGTCTTGTTGTATGAAATACTGTCTACTCAAAATGGTAGTTGAGAATATTATTTCTTCTAAGCTACTGTAGAGCGTAATTGTGTGCACCCATCACTTTCAGGTGTAAATATTTCTCCAAACAGCACTAAACAATTTCTGAAACTCCAGATATTTTATTAAAAGGTGAGTCTTTATCTTTATATAAACAATCAAAGCATGCAACATGCATAACACTTTCAAATGTAAATATAAATTGAACATATCACCATAATCCCCAGAGGTAATAAAGGGCAACACTATGAATATTAACACTTTTTATAGGTTTTATTTAATTGTTTTTAACAAAATGTCAAGCCAGAAATACTGCATAATCTTAGATGTGAAGAAACATTTTTGGGTGATAAAATCTTTGATTATTTGGGTCTTTTTACTACTTCCAGTACTACCTATTAAACTACGTATAATAGGCTTTGTGGTCCAGTTTCCTAGAACCAGATTAAGACAACAGTAATCCTGTACTAACAAGCATAATTTCTCATAGGCGTACTTCTCAGTTCAGAAGTCTAAGAGAATGGCTTTGAGAATGAAAAGATACTCTAAGCATACACCAACCATATTGCTGATAGTCACTAAGACCCATGCAATGCTATTAAACAACACTACACAGCACCTTGTTTCACTAGGCATTTCAATTTCACAAGAAAATGAATAGAAAAAAATGACAAGGTGCAACAATTAAATGAACAATTCTGAAATACATTCGGAGCATTTTCCATACACGTATAAATTATGGTTCCACCTCAAAATGTCTGCTGTGCCTGGAATTAAAACGAGTCATCTTTGGAAGAAATTCCAAACCTTCTCTCATGGCTCTTAAAGGAAACTCAATAGTAGATGTGAAATTGTTGGAGATCATTGTAAAACAAACTCTGGTAATCACTCGTATATTCTGTGATTAGTTACCAGTGTTCTGGAGATAGCCAAGTTAAATAAATATTAAGTACTTTTAAAATATACTACTAGTTGTATGGTTTGTCTTGCCTATAGATTCTCTGATCCTCTTCTGCTTGGAGATATGGACAATGGAATCAGACACTCAACTTGACTTCAGGCACTTTCTTGGAATCACAAGGTTGTAGGTTACAGTGTATAAAATTCACACACCGTTTGCTCTTACATTCGTACATACTCTTAATGGTCATTCCTCAATTGTGCTTTTAATTTGTTCGCAAAGCATTGCAGTCAAATTGTGGAAGTAACATTTTGATACCACGGTGCTGAAGGAGGGGGCAACACAGAAAACAGACAATTGCTCAGCAAACATTGCATACATTTACATAAAGGGAGTGATTACACTGTAATAGCCATGTCACTAAATCCCATGTCACTATCTGAAACGTTAATTCTAATACAGTATCATTTCTCATGCAGATCACACATGGGATCAATTTGGATTCTACTTTCTACTGTACCTTCAGAAAACAAAACTCAAGCAAAGTTTGACATGAAACTCCTGAGAAGATCTCTCAGCAACAGTTATTTGAACTTAAGAAATAGAAATTGTACTCATTTTGTAAGTAGCAAAGAACAGCCATGAGCAAGGAAACAGTGCGGTCACTGTATGTGTTAATGTAGTACCAAGGTCCAAAAGCTTTCTTTCAAATAGAAATCAGAACATGACCTTAAATAATATTGAGCCACCATACACTCAGAGGGCCTTTGCTATCACCTTCCCTCTAAGCACCCTTAGTTCAAAATATATTCCTCAAAAAAGAAAATTGTACTCGTGTAAAAAGATGTGGCTTCTTTTTTATCTCATGTTCAACATTCCTCTTTCCCATTATACAGTTTAAATGTTAACAGTACATTGATCAGGCTCTTTCAAAATGCTTCTGCAGCGCTTGTCGACATAGTCCTTTGCACTAGATTGCAGTCTGTTTACTTACTCCTTGACTTGGTACCTGGGGAAGAAGTGGCACACCTCATGTACTGTGTATATGTATAGGCTAAATGTTCAAAGCAATACCAGAGACTTGAGATGATACATTAGGCCCTGGAATATAGCCTATCAAGAATTGGCCAGTTTCCCATTGACAAAGTCTCAACACTTCTCAGCGGAGTTCCCGTAGGTTACATGCGATGCAGAAATCACACATTCTTAGATTCTTTGTCAAAGTAGATTGATGGACACAGTGCCGCCTCAAAACCGATTTACGTTCCTGCCATACAACTCTGCGGAAGCAGGTAAGCTTGCTGTGCTGTTGAGTGCAATTGAAGGGAGTTTATTTTAAAGACAGTCACAGCGTTGTATAGATGTAGACGAAGATGATGACTACCAGGTTGAGAATTGTGCCGATGATCCCTAGCATGGCCAGAATGGACTCCTCTGTACCCTCCTTATCTTGAGTTCCTCTTTCTTCATCACAGATGGCAGTGTTTACCATTGTCCCAGTAAAGGTCTGCAGTTTACCTCTCAGACCGGTCTGGAAAATAATAGACAAACACATAATATACAATACATTGCATGAGTCAATTGTTCTGCTATGCGTTAATCATTTGGACAATAGTCAGAATTTATTACGGACATACACACTGTCACGTCCTGAGGTCCGACGCCCTCTCTCCATTCAGAGCACGGACACCTATTCCTTCTTACTGCCCTTACATGTGATCCTGAATACTGTCCGCATTTAAGTTCCTTCCTCCCTCTTTTATCTTGTTGGTAATTGTTTTTATTCTATTCCTTTTGTTACTTTGGTCTGTTAATGTCTTGTTTTAGTTTTGTTACATCTTGGTTAATTTATTTGTGATTTGATACATCTGTGGGTCAATACTTTTCAACAGCTTTACAGAACCAGGAATCGTTGACTGGCTTGTTTGATGCATACCTTTACTGACTGTATTCTTCTAGGTTTGGGCTCGGGCCAAATTTGTTCTGAGCTAATATTCCAGGCCAGAATATAAATAACTCTGTTATTAATAGTCTAAACAACAAATTAATGCAACACATATTAGAAGGCGTGCATAACATGTGAGAAATATATATAAATATATAAAACATGTATATCTTTACAAATAAACATGTACTATCCAAATAAATGGCTGTTTATATATATAAAAAATACAGTAAATATATTGGGAGACCAAAAATATGTGCCGACACCTGGTGTACATGTTACAGAGTTAGCAATGGCAACACCCTAATGAAGTGTTTGCTGGATTGCTTGACTTTTATATAGGAGATTGTACCTTCTGGATCACTCAATACAGTTTGTAAATTTGAAATATTGAGCAAGTAAAGCAACATGTATGCTGAGTTGTCTAATTTCCATGGCAAAATGTGCAAGAAAAGCTTTTGGTAGAACCAGACTCTGCAAAAACAACATCAAAACCCTTTTTACACACACGTACAGTACACACAGAATTGCAAACACATGCATGTGAACCCGTGGACACACACACACACACACACACACACACACACACGTTTATTTAGCTATTTAACGTCACCGACGTTTACTGTCTTCATAAAATCTTAACCCTTAACTTGACCCTAAACTTAATTCTAACCTCAACATTACCTTGACATCAATAACCTAACATTTGTTTTAACTTCACCTATCCTTAATGCCTAAAACTAAACCTAGATGGGAATACCTATTCCTGTATTTACCCACCAATTGTAACTTTGCACAAAATACATAAGCCAAAAAAATTCCACAGCATATTTGCTTCTTTGTGCTGCATTATATATTTTTTATTTTATTTAAGGGCGTTGAAAATATTTTCATAGAAAATACATACATTTCCTTTGAATAATAAATAGTAATCAGTTATAAATTAGATTTTGTAAAATATTGTTCCATACTGTGGAATTTTCTACCAATTGTAAGTACTAAAATTAGGCCAGATGGTTTAAAAACCTTACGGTGTTATATTAAAATGACATTATTAATTTCAATTAAGTGCTGATACATTCCTTTGTAAATATTTCACTGTACCTACTGTAACAAATCATATCCCAATTTTAACTTGTATCATGTGTTCATTCCCTGTACAGTAAACATTTACGTATAGGTATTTTTTGTCAGGTCAAACAAGGCAAAATTATACAAGTTCCTTTCAGTCATTAACGCTCACTTGAGTTTAAAGTCATTGCTAATTACTGGTCAAAACCTGTAAGATTTTGTTTCTGTGATGGACATCAGATTTAACAAATTCAAAGTAATTTGTCTTCATATACGACCACCATTCATTGTATTGTTCTGTACACATTTCATTTGTATTTCTGGAGAGAGCAAGCCAATTGATCCAATCTAGTGAGTCAGGTTCTTGGGTTATTAACAGAGATCTTTAACTATGGACTGTTATGTCCCTCATGGGAAGGACTATAAACAGGGCTTCCTGCTTCCCTCAAATGAATACCACTCATTGTGTAGTGTGCTGCTTGATGTCCCATCATGCATGGAGATGTCTGCTTGCTGATGATAACCTCCGGACAGAGAAATATAGAGGCCATTCCAAAAAGGTGAGTAGAGAAAAAGCTTCACCACAGAGTGCAGCAGCTCTTCTCAAAAAACACTGGAGTCTGCCCAAATAAACCTCTGCTGTGCTGGCCTGGCCAGTCCATAACTTAAACTTGACAATGGGAAAGGCATATTGCAAATGGTGGCATTTGAAAAGTAACACTCCACACTATTGGGTACATGGGCACTGTTTGTCATTTATGCTTTTACATGTGTATTACACTTTATTCTAGGTTTTAGTGTTAAGTTTCCTCTTCATATTCTAATTCAGTGACAGTTTGATAATGGCCATTAAGACCGGAAGAAAAGACACCAGCACAAAGAAAGAATCAAGCTTTGATTTTCTTTGTGAACAACAGTCACTATTTTAAGCTTCTAGAAATGACAACTAGAAAAGGACATCAGCAGAAGAACTTCTGGTGCGCTTGCTCGTCTTTAAGAAAATGCAATAATTCTAGTTCTAGTGGCAGTGATGGCAGAAGTAACAGTACTCATTTGATTTTTAAAATTGGTGGTTTAGGGTTTACTGATGTGATTATTTCAATGGGTTTTATTAAGTTGAAACAGATCTCCACATCATCGTTGGGGTGGTGTTTGTAGCTGAAGCAAATCAAGAGTAATTCAAGTATTTTTTCAATAGGAGTTTGATGGAAACAAAGATGTTCACCTACAGTAGATCTCTTAAACTGTACAGTATGTTTTATTTAAATGTGACAACATGTGTGTAGTGACTTGAACTTTGATCTATTAATTAAAGACAACATCTGCCATTTTCCTAACAAACGCAAAATGTCTCCTGGTGAAACATTGTAATTTTGTTGTGAATCCAACACACTTACTAAGGATAGTATAACTGGTTGTGAAAAATCAAATTGTTTGTGTGGCTGTTTACACTCGCTACTCAGGGTCGGCCACAGGCATAAGTGACATAAGTGACATAAGTGACATAAGCGGCCACTTAGCGGCCCTCTGATTGATAGGGAGCCCTCGACTGATAGGGGAATAGGGGCCCCAAACTTTGTTTAGGGCCCCCTTTGCTTAGACCCAGCACTGCCTCTACTCTTTTGTTACCTGTAGGTCTTAATTTGTTCATAAAGGCGGTGCATTATTTCAACATTGTTTTTGTTTGGATTAGTAATAATAATAAATTGAATTGTAATGTAATGTCATTTAAGTGAATTACATGTTTGCCCTGTATCCTCAATACAGTGTGGTGGGTTGTTAAAGATTTTAGTTAGTTCAACACAGATCTTTAACCTAAGGTTCTGTATCTTTTACAAAAACGTTGTGGCTATAAACCAAGGAAATAATAATTAGATGGCATTTCTACTATGTGGGTCCTATTTGGGCCTGAAATATATACAACATTTGTTAGGTTTAAACTTGGACACTTAATCCAAATTAATGTAGATTGTTTGTAGATTGTATTTAATCCCCCTGTCAGGAAACACACAACTACTGAACAATGTATGTATTAATGTATATTTACATTTTCAATAAACAACTCTCATTTTAACTAGCAGTAAATACTTACGTTAAATATTTTTAAAATATATCTTTTGAAGACTTCCAACTGGTCCGAACCGAACAGGATGGACATTTTGAGGGTTCGAAAATCATTGCTCTGTGAGTGAGCAATGTCGAAAATGATGAACAGTTCACCAGGTTTTGAAATTCTCTGTCAAACATATTTCAGAATTATGAAATGTGGTTAATTTTCTATATAATATAGCCTTGATGGGTGGAAATGTATAAGGGAGACATACATACAAATAATAATCATGAAACGTAAAAAAATACATTGAACAATAATGATGTTACTTAGCTGTGAGTTGATGTTTTCCCACCTGAGAAAGGAATACACCCCTTGGAATGTGATGTTATTGTGGCAAGGGGCTATACAGATCAAGAAAAGCAATCTAACATGGTGGAAAGTACCGTGATCTTAGGTTATCACAATGCGTAAAATACAATACAAAGAAATAAAATATTAATGGAAAAATGTTATTTGATGAGAGATTTTAAGCTTGTCTACAAAAACGTAGTCATGTTTTGTTTAATTTCCTCAAATCCTGCGCTACAACAACATTTTAAGTGTAATCGCAGTTGCCCTTCATAGATAGACTGAAAGAGCCATCAACTGTCTTTCAACGATGTTCCTATCAACAGAAATGATATGTGCAAGGTGTAGATTTTTTTCCTTTTTCTGCAAGACTGCAACACTAAGGCCATTACTTACTGATTTGCCATAGTCCCTCCCCCTCCACTCCACTCTGCGGGTTCTTTAAATGAATCTGCAGTAGACATACGTACTACAATGGCTTGTCATCATGGTTTGGAGGAATCATTTTTGGAAGCCATGTTATATGGTGATTTTGAACAATACATGCTTAATTTGAGAAGGCTACTGTGCAATGGATTTTAAAGACAGGGGCAATTACAAAAATAAATAGTGATGTTTTTGCAATGTGAAATTAAATCAGATACAGATACATGTAATTACTCATCGCATTCGGACAACAATAGTTCAACAGGACCAAATAAGTAAGTTCATTATATTGACTTGTACATTACTTCTTGCTAATCAAACAGTGGCTGTGGAATTTACTGAATTTACTGAAAACGAATTACAACTTTGTTTCCAAAAAAGTTGTAACACTGTGTAAGTTGCAAATAAAAACCGAGTGCAATGATGTGCAAATCATTTATCCTTATGTCTAATAAAAAATATTACCAAGACAATGTATCAAATGGACTAATGGAAACTGAGAAATGTTATTGTTTTTGGAAAAATACATGCCCATTTTGAATTTGATGCCAGCAAAATTTGGGACAGGGGCATGTTTAACATTATGTTGCATCACTTCTTTTAACAATACTCTGTAATCGTTTGGGAACTGGTGAGACCAATTGATGTAGTTTTGAATGTGAAATGTTTCTCATTCTTGTTTGATACAGGATTTCAGCTGCCCATTGTTTCAGGGTTTTCTTTGTCATATTTTTTTATTCATAATGCGCCAAATATTTTTAATGGGTAATGGGTCTGGATTGCAGCAGGCAAGTTTATTATCATTTACTTCGAAGCCATGCTGCTGTAATACGTGCCAAATGTGGTTTGGCATTGTCTTGCTGAAATAAGCAAGGCCGTCAAATACGTCATCTGGATGGAAAATACGTCATCTGGATGCCAACATTTGTTGCTCCAAATCCTGTATGTATTGTTCAGCATTTATGGTGCCTTCACTGATGTGCAAATCTCCCACGCCAGGTGCAGCAATGCACCCCCATACCATCACAGATGCTGGATTTTGAACTATGTTCTGATAACAAGCGGGGTGGTCCCATTCCTTTAGCCCGAAGGACGTGGCTTCCATGAATACCAAAAATTAATTCAAATGTTGATTTGTCGGATCACAGGACTGATTTCCACTTTGCCTCAGTCGATCCTAAATGAGTTTGGGCGATGGTGAGAAGGCAGTGGTGTTTTTGGATCTTGCTTACAGCTCGGGCAGCTTGTAGAGGATAGATAAAGGTGCAGTGTTCTCTTAATTTTTTCCTGAGATGTATATAGGGTTTCTTCGCATGGTAAAGTTTAAATTTGCATTTGTGGATACAGCAACGTACTGTGTTTACAGACAAGGGTTTTCGTAAATGTCTGATCAAATGCAGTGCCGTGTGAGGGCCTGAAGAGCACAGCCATCCAATATTGTTTTTTTGGTCTTGTCTCTTACATACAGAGATTTCTCTGGATTCTCTGAATATTACATCAAGAAACGTTCTTACATTGTTGCACAATTTGCCTGCACAGTCTTTCACAGATTGGTGAACCTCTCTCCATCTTTTCTGTTGAAAGACTCATGCTCTCTGGGATAATTTTATTATACCCAGTCATTTTACTGACCTGTTGCTTATTCATCTAAGTAGTTGTGAGATCTTTCACCAGTTTTTTTTGCATTACACAACTTTTCCAACTTTTTTGAAACACGTTGCTAACATGAAATTTAAAGTGGGCATATATTTTTTAAGAAATAATCACTTTTCTCTTTTTCTACTTTTGATATGTTGGCTTTCTTGGAAATTGGGTTGTATATTATTCCAAGTTACTGCCTGGAAGATTGCTCTAGTGTATTAAAGTGAGGAGGATGGTTTGAGAGGTAAAAAATTCTTTAGGAATCACAGTTAGAGAATTGCTGAATTGTTCAAATTTTTGGGACACCAAGTCTCAGAAACTACCATTAGTCATCACCTCAATGCCAGAAAGCAATTTGGATGTCTTGCTGTCATGATGAAAGTGAAGCATTTTACCCAATTTTTATCTTCTGACGTTCACAATGAAAATCCTGAGATGTATGTTGCAGTCATCTTGAGATCCATGTTGAACCTTCAGCTGGGGTTTCTTGACATGCTGACTTGTCCCTCATTGAAAACAGTGCTGACCACCCAACATTATATGTAGCTTTGATGACATTCAACAGGGTGTTTTTGATCCCCACCTATACTGTCATGCCAAAATAATACTTAAATTTGAGCCATGCCTTATCTGTCTTCTCATCCATCATCCTCACCATGAATGGGTACCTTTCAGCTTACTCTTCATCATATCTTATCAGATCCTTAAAATTGACACTTATGTGATACTGTATATACACTGTGATTTTCATATGTATATCCCTTTCATTCAGAATGTATTTGTGTATATGTATTTGTATTGATCTTGTCCTCATAGAATTGCTTTTGGACAAGTTTTCATTGAAAATTTGATCTGAACTGTCTTATCTGGTTAAATAAAAAAAACAATACTCTTATCAACTATAGCTACTGTCTGCTTAAATCTGAAGACATTTTCCTACGTGGCTTCATTTTTAAATGATAATTTCTTTGCCACCACCCAACACAAAGCCTATATTGACAAAGCACAATTTGTTTAATTTGTTTAAATGTGTCCCAATTGATTGACAATGAAAAGCTCATTTATTCAGCCACCTTTATTCCGCTCCTTTATTCAGTACTTTGTAGAAATACCTTTGACAGCAATCAAATTTTCCAGCTTCTTATTGAATATTCCTTTACCAGATTTGCACATGTAGATTTGGGCCGTTTCTTACATATTTCATTGTAGATATTCTCAAACTCTATCAATTTGGATGGGGAGCATTAGTGAACCACATTGAAATTCTCTCCACTGGTGTTTAATGGGGTTCAAATCCTGGCTTTGGCTGGACCGCTCAAGGACTTGTCCCGAAGCCACTCCAAGGCTGTCTTGGCTACGTCTTTAGTATCATTGCTCAAACACTATTTGGCACCATTCATCCTTTCCTCAATCCTCCCAATCCCTGCCACTGAAAAGCATATGTAGCATGATGCTCCAACTACCACACTTCACCAGAGGGATTGTATGAGACAGGTGAAAAGCAACACCTTGTTTATGCCAGGATAAGCATTTTAAATTCTGACCAACAATTTAGCTTGGACAGAATCACATTTCCCTCATGCTCTCATAGTGCTCCAGGCAGCATGTCTTCTGACCTTTAGTCAGGAGTGGCTTCTACCTAGATACTCAACCATATAGGCCAGATTGATTACATTTAGTTGTCCTGATGACAGGTTCTGCATCTTTAAATTTAAACTTAGAGCAGCCATTAAGTTCTGTTCAACTCCCTGACCATCTCAAGAAATAGTCTTGGTTGTTCCAAACGTATTCAATTTCACAATGATGGAGCCCACTTTCCTGGCAACTTTCCGTGATTTAGATATTTTTATATCTATGCCTTGACACATTTCTATCCCTGAAGTATAAAGAGAGTTCCTTAGAATTCATTAGTGTGGGTTGGTGGTTGGTGGTAGCTCTGACTTGCACTTTGAAATGTGTGACTCTTATGGAAATTTACCGAGCTGATACATTTATGAATTCTACAGTTGTATAGGGGAGTCTAGAATTACTAGGTAGTTATTGGGCTGACGGAAAAGTACTAAGTCTATATGATTAGACAGTAGAAAAATGCCAGGGGTGCTTATCGGGTTGTTAACTGAGGAAGGTACAAGACAAAGGCAGACGATTCCAACCTGCCTTTTTGTTAACTACGTGAGAGTTAAACTGACAAGAAAAGCAAACAAGGAGTGATTTTGACCAGATAAACATGTTTTGAATTAATGTAAGTTATTTTGTAAAACGTTACCATACCTTCTCACCAATACAAAGAGGTTTTTCTGAGCTATGCCAGAGATTTCATTGGTATTGTAACTAGTGTCTGTCTGCTTGCAAGCGTAATAAACTGTTATTGTGTCACGAGAACTTGGTCTCTGCCTTATCAGCCTAGAAGGGTTATACACGGTGATCCTTAATTTCCACACTGTGACCTTACATAGACAGTTGTGTGCCTTTCTAAATCATGTCCGGTCAATTGAATTTGCCAGAGTTGAAATTCAATCAAGTCTTAGGGACATATCATGGATAATCAATGGACATAGGATGCATAAGAGCTTAATTTGGAGTGTCATGGCAAAGGGTCTATTTACTTTTTTACGTATTTCAATTGAACATTTTTAATAAATTAGCACTCATTTCTAAAAACGGGTTTTGGCTTTGTTATTATGGGCTAATAATAGCCAAAAATACATATCGAAATCATTAAATAAATATTCAATTTGGGAATTTTGGCAGCAGGCCAAACCCTAAACCAGGAAAATGAATTTCTGGACTTTTTTACTATAACGTGTGCCCATTTGTGGCACATCATCAACACCCGTTGTTTTCAATCTTGGAAAATCATGGCTAACTGAAGTATTAGAGTGAAAGTAGAGTACTGTAGACTACACACACATAAACAACATATTACACTTCTAGCACAAAACTGGAGGTAAACAAAATATTTTGTTAACTGTAAAAGTTCAAGACTGCATATTTAAGTTTAGAACACAATCAAGTGTGGACAAAAGGAAGACGTCTGACTATCCAAATTATTTTTTTATATATTTGTGAGATGATGTCATGGACAGAAGAACATTCATACATGGAATAACAAATATACACCCCCAACTACACCTAATCAGTCTTACTGTCTGCAGATCACGAGTGAAAACCCTTTTCTTAAATATTTCTCAGCATGGCAAATATTGCCAACACAGGCACACTCATTTTAAGTTAATCTGTACACATAAATAGATACATACATGCATAAACAAATGCATACAAATTCATATTTGGACAACAACGCACAGAACATGAAGCACATGAACAAATAATAATAATGTTACAGTTTATTGTATTGATTAATCTAATTGTGCTGGATCTCCGACTTGATAAAAATCTCAGATTTTACAGAGCATCACCACAGTGATTAATCTTGACACAGTGTAATATCTAATATGTTTCTCTGTAGATTTAATTCTAGTAACAAAAAAGTTTGCATTCCATTATCTTCCAATTTCTCTTGTGCAGTGCTATCCTCATGACCCAAAATATGCATATACATGTATTATTAAAATAATAACTAATAATTTGCCTAGTTAAACTCAATGATGACATAACAACCCATTCATGAACAGTGAAGGATGATACAGTGCAATAACTGTTGTAGAAAATACATGAATCACTTGCGGTCAGCAAATAGATCATTCAATGTCTGGAAAATGGTAATCTCAGTTTTGAACCTGTATATGTCTTTGCAAATTTGGGCAGAATACTTACCTTGCAGAGCATCAGGAGGAACATAACATTGGACATGCCGGAGGGGTTGTTCGCCTTTCCGCTGTCCACAGACATCCCTGGCAACTAAGGGAAAAGTCAGAAACCCTCATCCTTTGGCAGTGGAAGGGCACAGGATCCGAGAGAGAGAGCCGTCTCGTCTTCCAGGCAGTCCAGTTGGAGGGTCTCTTGCGTTGGATGATGTAGGCTACCCCGCGGCAGTTAAGCGTTCCCTCCCCAAGTTGCATCTCACTAGTAACCAAGTTTGCTCTGTCGTCAGCTTCTCCTCCTCAGCCTTATACAGCCGGAGACAGAGCAGTATTGCTTGCCTCTCCTCTTTTCCACTCCTCTTCTAAAGGGGAGGTTAAGGTGGGTAGTCAGATGATGAGGAGAGAAGGAGGGTAGCAATATTTCATTTGTGTAATTTTGTTTCCATTTATTTTGTTTTACCAACTACAGGCGAGTCTAACAAAGTCTTTCTCCCATTAATGTACTGATTAATCAACTCATAACATACTATAAGCTACCATTCATTCTCCTTATTAAAATACTTATTCAATTTAGAAATGTATGAAATCTGGATCAAGCAGCTTATAATGAAACAGTTTCAGCTGAAGTGAAGTCCTGAGTAAAATAAAATGAAATCCAGCAACAACTGACTGAACTGATTTCAGATGCGCTGCCCACCTGTAAATGATTTTCTGTTCTTCTGTTACTGTGGCTGTTGAGTGTTCATTTGCTGTCTACAAACGAGTGTGTGTCACCATGGACACAGGTAGAGCACTGTTACTGAGAAACCTACGCTGACGCTGCTTTAGAGGTTCGCCACGCTCCAGAGGCAAGAGGCTTCCCCTTCCCCATCTCCGTGCATATTAATGCGCCGCAGGGTTGCCTAGCAACCGGCTCAGGGGAGCCACGGAAAGCCTGACGACAGGAAACATCTGTGACAAGGCCCGGGATGAGAGGTGAGGTGCTGCACACATTTTTCCCTATTGTTTTTAGCGGTTTTGTGTTTGTGTGCGTAAGTGCACACATATGTGTGCATCATTTGCATATCCTGGAGACAAGCTGTCAGTCTTGCGTGTGTCCATGAATGAGTCTGTGTGTATGTCCTTGTTTGAGTGTATGTACAGTAGCCCTCCTGTCCATACGCCAGAATGGACGCCTCTGCCCGGAGCCCCAGGAACAGATCACTGATTAAAAGTGAAATAAATCTGGACGTAATCTACAAAACTGACAACAGAACAACAACAACTCATAAAACGAACCATCCCCTGTGATACACTCCCATTATGCAACTCGTCCAGTTCTGCCTCCAGTTTAGGAGATATACAGTACAGACGGGGGCACCCGTGTCCCCCTTTCCGATTAGGAAATAGGCAGATTCACCTTGACAATTCATCATCTATGAACTAAGCCAAATTACATTCCCTGAAAGGACAGTTTTGCGGACACAGATTAAGCCTCCAGTAGGTTTTGGATTTAAAAAAATCCCCAAATCACCGGAAATTTCCATTGAGCTTGATATTTTATTGCAGGAGTAGACTAGACTCTGTGTCCACAAAACCGTAGTGTTCAGCAATGCCAATGAAACACTGATTAAAAAAAAACATTTGCTACTTCAACTTATTTTATATTGGGTAAGAAATAAGGAAGGCAGTCAGACAGTGTCTGTACCAAAGGAAATTCCCAGCCTTCGTTCAACATCGCTGATGGTTCATTCTGTGAGAAAGTTATGTTATGTATTCTCATACATCAGCCACGTCAATGGACATTAAAAAGCATCAAACCCCAACAAATCTGTAAGTATTTTCAGAACAAAATCCTAAGAATTAATTTACTGTAGCCTACAAATAGTTCTTCTTGAAAGCAATTTTCAACCTCTGGAAACATTTTCCTGTTGTCTGGTAGCTTTTAAAGGTAGTGAAATGCTAATCTTATATATGAAGTGAAAGTGTCATTTTTTATTAATGTTGTCTCTACCCCAATGATCAAACTCTGTTTTCTGCTCCATAAAGTTGATACAAATTAGATAACTTTATAGTCCATGCTTAGTGATCCCTGGCATGATTCGATTTACATATTGCACAAACTGTACGTCCTACATTTTTAGATATATTTCATTATGTGCGGCGTGATGTTAATGGAAATGTTTGAAATAGAAACAAATTGATGTTGCTTTGCGCATGAAATGGCCTGGAAAGGACAGCAATAAAAATGGAAAGATAAAGGAAACATCCACCCCGTCTGAAATCATTAGTGCGCATCATTTCATTTCATAGGCCTACCTTCGATTAAGTTACTTAAAGTACCTCTGTCCAAAAGCACATTTAAAATTATAAATTAGACAGTACCAACTTATTCTGGTCATCACACCAAGTTACAGAACACATTTTGAGATCAGACACATACAACAAATCTACAGACCACTACAACTTTTTCTGTCTTTTCCAAAAAAGTTGAAAAGGAAAGTTTTGAGTGAGGAGCTGTATAACATGTATAAGCGTACACACACTAGATGTCTTTGCTATAAACTCAATGGCCTTACACATGTTCTGTGCTGTGAAGTATGCTGTTCAGCTAAATTTACTCCAGCAATGTAAGCCTGTATGTGTTGACAACTGATAAATAGTCAGTGTTTTCCCTTAGTTTAAGTAGGTAAGCAAATCTTTCCAGTTGGGACACACTTACCTGTCTGTCCTTTGACTGAACCGTAGAACACAAAGTAGATTGCATGTGTTAGCAGAATAAAGAGAACTCGCCATGGCCCTGGTAACGCTGTGAGTACATATTTCCTTTCATTTAAGCGTTCCAGAGTTTGTTGAAAAGGGCATCGCAGACATCAGCAGTGAATGGAATGTCTCATAACATTCAAACAACTTTGTGTGAAGTGCATTAAACGCAGGGGCAAAGTATCAATACACACATTGGTAGGAATAATAAGTTATGATTCTAATGCTTCATTAAAAAGACTCAGATACAGTAGTTCATAATCTCAACAACGGCAACTTCTCATCTCATCTTCATCTGCTTATCCAGTATCGGGTCGCGGGGGGGGCAGCAGCTCCAGCAGGTGACCCCGAACTTCCCTTTCCCGAGCCACATTTGCCAGCATTGACTGGAGGATCCCGGGGCGTTCCCAGGCCAGTGTTGAAAGATAATTTCTCCACCTAGTCCCGGGCCTACCCTGAGGTCTCCTCCCAGCTGGATGTGCCTGGAACACCTGCCTAGTGAGACGTCCTGGGGGCATCCTTACCAGATGCCCAAACCACCTCAACTGGCTCCTTTCGATGCAAAAGAGCAGCAGCTGTACTCCGAGTTCCTCACGGATGACTGAGCTTCTCACCCTATCTCTAAGGGAGACGCCAGCCACCTTTCTGAGAACCCTCATTTCAGCCGTTTGTACCCGCGATGACCCAGCCTTCATGACCATAGTTGAGGGTAGGAACGAAAATTGACTGGTTTATAGAGAGCTTTGCCTTCTGGCTCAGCTCTCTTTTCATCACAACAATGCGGTAAAGCGAATGCAATATTGCCCCCGCTGCCTCGTCACTCCGGCCAATCTGCCGCTCTATTTTTCCCTCACTCGCGAACAAGACCCTGAGATACTTGAACTCCTTTGCTTGGGATAAAACCTAATTCCCTACATAGAGGATGCACTCCATCGGTTTCCTGCTGAGAACCATGGCCTCAGATTTAGAGGTGCTAATCCTCATTCCAACTGCTTTGCACTCGGCTGCAAAATGGTCCAGTGAGTGCTGAAGGTCCCAGACCGATGATGCCATTAGGACCACATAATCTGCAAAAAGCAGCGATGAGATCCCTAGCCCACCGAACTGCAACCCCTACCCACCCCGACTACGCCTCGATATCCTGTCAATGAACGTAACAAGCAGGATTGGTGACAAAGTGCAGCCCTGGCGGAGGCCAAACCCCACCTGGAACAAGTCAGACTTACTACCGAGAACTCGTACACTGCTCTCACTTTGGACGTAAAGGGACTGGTCAGCCCTAAGAAGGGACCTCCTCACCTCATACTCCAGCAGCACCTCCCACAGTATCTCCCGGGGGACCCGGTTATACGCTTTCTCCAAACACATGTAGACTGGATGGGCATATTACCAGGCCCCCTCCAGGATCCTTGCAAAAGTAAATATCTGGTCGGTTGTTCCATGACCAGGACGGAATCTGCATTGTTCCTCTTCAATCTGAGGTTCCATTATCTGCTGAACCCTCCTTTCCAGCACCCTTGAGTAGACTTTCCCAGGGATGCTGAGAAGTGTGATATCCCTATAATTGGCACACACCCTCTGGTCCCCCCTTTTTGATCAGGGGAACCACCACCACAGTCTGCCAATCCTTAGGCACTGCCCCCGACTCCAACGCAATGATTAAGAGGCGTGTCATCCAAGAATTCTCTCCACATCAAAAGCCGGATCTCATCAATCCCCGGACCTATGTCACTGTGGAGATGTTTGACCACCTCAGTGACTACTGCCAAGGACGATGCTTCCCCATCAGCCTCCAGCTCTGCCTCTTCTATAGAGGGCGTGTTAGTGGGATTAAGGAGTTCCTCAAGGTTTTCCTTCCATTGCCCAATTACCTCCTCAGTTGAGGTCAACAGTGTCCCATCCTTACTGTACACAGCTTGGATGGTTCCCCATTTCCCCCTGCTGAGGTGGCGAACGGTTTTCCAAAAACATCTTGGTGCCGACCAAAAGTCCTTCTCCATAGCTTCCCCGAACTCCTCCCACACCCACTGTTTTGCCTCTTTCCCGGCAGACGTCACAGCCCTTCGGGTCCGCCAGTACTTTGCAACTGCCTCTGGGGTCCTCCGGGATAACATAACATCAGTCAGACAGCTTCCCTGACCACCGGTGTCCACCAAGGTGTTCCGGGGCCCCTTGAGGCACCGAAACCGTTAGACCACAGCTCCCCGCTGCAGCTTCGGCAATGGAACCCTTGAAAATCGACCACTGAGTCTCAATGCCCCCAACATCCACAGGAATGTCAGAGGGTTCAGTTGAAGATCTATCAGATGGGGGCCTCCTCCAGACGTTCTCAGTTTACCTGCAGTACCCGTTTGGGCTTTCCCGGCCAGTCCAGGGTCTTTCTCCACCCGCTGACCCAACTCACCACCAGATGGTGATCGGTTGACAGCTCCGCCCCTCTCTTTACCCGAGTGTCCAAAACATGCAGCCTTAGATCTGATGACACGGACCGTGGCAAACCCGGCCCTCCCTAGGGGACTGGCTCCAGACTGGGTCTACAGGCTTCCTCCGGGCAGGGTAACTCGTCCTCTACCTCGCTTGTGCATATGGCAACTTCTGTTTTAAAATAATTCTATATTTTTGCACAAACTCACCACACACTCAACTACGCAAGCTGCTTTGTTATTTACTTCAAACAGAATCTTTTGTTCACTCTGCAAAAATCCCGAACAAAGAGTAAAATGCACCAGAAATAACAAATGTCTGGGATTTTTTTATAATAAAACATCAGAAATAATTTCAAAATAGACATACCTGTAAGCGAATGGCAGAAGTGTGGGTTGAAAAGTGAGTCTTTCGTGGGCTTTTACTCGTTCACTAGCAAAGGCACTTTGGTATCTAGTTCAGACAGAGATTAAAGTTAAGTGGGTTTTAAATGTGGTTGTCTCAGGCTCGAGAAAGACACTGTCATGGCTGACATTAATCCTCATTAGGCAGGAACATGACAGGACCATATGCGTGTCCCTAAACCAGAGAACAGCCTTCCTCCCAGAGACCCAGTCCAGCCGGCCATTCGGTCACTTGCCTCTTGTCATTATTAATTGAGATACCAGGGTACAAAAAAGAAAGAATTTTTCCCCTGAAGGAAGGACGGGTGACGATCAGAGTAGACAGTATTGGATCGACGCTGGAGATATAAGGATACTGGGAGTTAAGAAGGTATGGTATATAAAGGGCTAGTATACATTAAGTGTACAATTTGTTCAAGCTTTAGAAAAAAGTTTGAATGTGACCTAAAACAACTCAATGGAAACATTCATATCTCTCCAATTGGTAGAGGTTTGCTGCCCTCAACCACAAACTTGGCTGTAATCAAATTAGACGTATCACAAACACTGTGACTCACAAGTAAACAGCTAATATAACTGTACTGTATTGAAGGTTATTTCTTTCTCTGGGAGTGAAAACATCAGAGTAAACTGCTTGTTAAAATCTACGTCCAATACTTAAAGTCTGTACAATAATGTCCTAAAGGTCTCCTGTACTTCTTCTGTCGCTAAGAATACTTAAGGCTTTCAATCCCCATCAGGATGTTATATGTACCGTAAGGCACTGTAGAATTTGAAAATCTTTCAGCTGGAAATATTGATGAAGATGTGTAGTGACAGTTTAATATGGTCTTTGCATGGATGCACATGGAGTAGTAGACAGGTTTAGTTAGTCCCAGTATCAAGATTTTGTCCCTGGCATGAAGCTTTTGAGGTGCTCATATCTTCTAGAAAAATATTAATATTAACTTTAATAGAGTAATATGTGTCTTAGGCTAGGTGGTACCTATAATCATGTAGCCACAATAGCTATATTCGAGTTTTGCCAAAATGGAAGTTTCTTATGCTACTTGGACATATAGCTCATGTGTCATGGAAAATATGGCAGCTAGCTTTTGAGGTTCTTTTTAGCCTGTTGGTTACTCCATTGCTAAAAAGCAATGTCTCGATTTTTCCAAAGATAAATCCCATTTTCTTTGGGCTGGCAACAAACTGGAATAAATAAACAAGGCAAAATCATAGAAAAGATGGAGACTCTTTTGACCGTGAATAAGCCAACAATAAGAAACTATAATAAAATTAAAATTTTCTGCTTTGTATGGTGTAAATCTTACAAATGGCTACTTAAAGTAGAAAAGAAAGTACTTCCCCCTTATTATACAAGGTAAACCACAAACACAAACATCTGTTATGGATACTAACGATGCCCAGAAGCCACTCTGAGTGAACACTGCCAACATCTTAAAAAATACTGGAGTGAAACTATTTTCCGTTTTGTTTGTTAACTCAGCTAAACAGTGAAGTAGATCTCCTAAAGCAGAATATTGTCTCAGAAAATGTTGTTTTAAAGTTGGAGGATGAGGATAAACATTAGGTAGTGTGTCTCTGAAGGCCGACCTGATATCCTCTCAGCCTAATCTCAGACTGTAGCACTTACTTCAAAAGCCTGTCAGGCTGGGAACATGAAAGCATTTCTGCTGAGAACCCTTGCTGGTGGACTGGAACATAGAGAGCTTTAATTTTTATCCTGGAAACATTAGAAGGAAGAGAGGACAGCACCCATCTGAATGTCCTCGGGTCAGTGCATAAACACTTAGAATGTTTTAATCTTACAAAAATGTATTCCCCTCACATTTGGTTACTACTGTAAGCGGCACATACTACACTGTAAAAAGCTGAAAGATTAAAAACAATACATCATCAATAAACAGTTCTTCATCATTTAGATGAAAATTCAGATGAAATACTTAGGCAATTAAACTTTCTGATGGTACGTCCTTTCAAGCCGTAGCTAACGTTCAAAGGGTGTTGTGGAAGTTGTTTCCATTGCATGCGGTACAGTTCCAAGTCCAAACATGCATAATTGAAAACGTTCCCTTACTGTACACAACAACCGTAACAAGAACAACAACCATTAACGATGCCAATGGAAGAAAGTCCATTTACATCAAACCATTTATTTTACACTATACATAAAACAACGATAGGAAAAAATTGACATTCCCTTAGCTTAATGAAGGAAATGTTTGTTTTTGTTTGTTCGTTATCATGGATAGCAGCACCGGGACGTTTTCCCTTAGCATCAGGATGACTGTATAAATAGTGTAGTATGGCATAACTTGAAAATATTTAAAGAGTTACATTTTGACATGAAGCATCTGATTAAGTAGATTTTGAAAAAACAGTCCCTTCTCAAGGTCAAGGTGTTAACAGAAAGGCATTTGTTTTTGTACTCAATTCTCAACTTGTTCTTTCCCTTGAGATGATGTATGTTTGTGTACCATGATTGTATTTATGACTATGGTTTGTTATAGTCAGTGTTGCCATGACTCTGATGCAACACGAATTGCATGATTATCAACAAATTAATGGAATGTACTTCAAACAGTTCATGATTACAGAGACAATAGTGCTAGAACTGATCATTAGTGCAGTACAGTATTATGATGATGATATAACCATAACATCAAAGGACTTTTGTACTGAATATGGATATCCAGCAGGGAAAATTTGAAAAACATGCATAAATACCCCCCCCCCCAAAGAACATAAAAACAAATATATTTTGGTCAGACTCTGATTTTTAAAAGGGGCTTGAAAATACCATTGTAAAAATGATTGAGCCAGAGATGAAGTGAATGTTATTCATATTTGGTCTATTGGGTAATTACAATGCCGTTTACCATCTGCCTCTACACACTTTACCTTGATACAGGCTGCTAACCCTCAGGTCTGATGATCTCTTTCACCTACAGAATAATGTTCAATGGATTTACATATTGACTTTTAATCGTTGAACACAGGCAGATATTGTTTCCATAATAAAAGCTGGGTGAATCAACCATTGAAATGCACACACAGAAGGGGAACAAATGTGTTGGTACATCTGTGTAGGATGCAAACGAATGCCAAGCCCATCTGCCAAGTCCCTGACGAATGATGCATGTGGTGGGAGATAATATATTAAGCATAGGGAACATTTCGCAGTGAAATAACAGCAACACCATCTTAGATGATTCAGAGGATCTGATGATTTTGTAAATCCAGCCCATTGTCTTAGAGAACTTTATGAAATGTGATGATTCTGCAAGTACTGGATTACAGCACTGGCAAAACGTAGACGCTTTTGTATTGACCAAGAGCAACAGAGGGGCTTTCACCTTTTGGTACAAGGTTTCACAAACAAAGGTGTGGCATCAGAAGATTATACATCACAGAGAGAAGAAAACATGAATTGTGAGAGATGTGGCTAGTTAGCTTAAGGCATACCATAAGTGGTCCTCAGATTACAGTTACAGTCTACAACTACAATAGACAATGCATGTTGACTCCACTAATAGTCAAATACAAAAGTCAGTTACTGTTTAGACAGACAGCTAGTTATAATCTCATGGATTTGCTTGAAAAAGTCATATTTTACTTCTCTTTTAAGTATTGCTGTTGGCTACATGCACACCTTACTATAAAAAAGTAAAGGATTTTGAGAACAAATGTGTATTTTTACAGATGGGGTATACACCCTTTCTCCCTGATTTGGAGAGTGGACAACTGTTTGTTGTTATTGCCCTCACCCAGAGATGTAAAACGTACACTGTAAAAGTACATGGCTGTGTTCACCAGTTTTGGAATGTTCCTAAGGAAGAGCTAAATTATCAAGTAAACATAATTCATAACTAACCACTGACCTTTATTGATAATTAGCATGCTTTATTTTTACTTAATTGATCACTGGTTAATTTTGAACTCACTTTACCTGGTTATTTAGATCTTAATTAGATACTTCCCTAAATTCGTGAACACAGCCGAACCCATTTGGGTACTTTTACTTTGTACTTTTTACACCTCTGCCCTCACCTCTGTTCTTTATCACTGTTCCTATTTAGGTACCTCCTTCCCTAAACGATATTGTCAGTCATTGTTTTGGAATCCGTTCCTGTTTGGATCGCTGTTCTGTAAATAGTCCCTGTATGCTCACCTGTCTCTTGATTATTGTAACAATAACCCAGGTTTGGATTTTGTGTGTGGAAGGATGTCTGTGTGGTTGGTACAGTAAGTGACATATCTGTGGAGTAAATACACTCCGTTAAAGGGATGCCCAGATAACAACTCCACATCGTCTCTCTATCACACGAATCAGATAGTTATGTTGGTTGTTGCTACTGATTTCCCCATTTCTTTCTTTTTTACCCTTTGAATTTTGTAAAGTAACAATTGTGACTGTTAAAGGATTTATCTTGATAGCTAGCTAGCTATCTGATATTAGCCAATTATTTTTCTGAAAAATGCGTTTTTAGAATAAGATATAAGATACACCATATCTTTATTTTCATTATATATGAGATGTATAAGAGGATAATTCTCACAGATTAGAGATACTTTTCTTAGATTAGTTCTCTAACTAGCTAGTCATAGGTGTCACAAATGACACCAGGAGGAGGGCTGGACTCAGTTTAGTTTAGTGAATCAGCTGATAGTCAGCAACAGGTTGTGTCATTTGACGTAATGCACTCTGGTCCATTCTGGTCTTTTGGTGTAAAAAATCCCTGAAATGTCAGCAATCCCTGAAAAAAGCAACTACTTCAGGTACTGGATAACTACCTAGCTGATTAGCTGGATAGCAATCCAAATTACGATAGCCAAATCCAGAATTAAGAACAAAGTTTTTATGAATTCAAAACATAAAGCTACGCTAATATTAACTATCTAGTTTACAGTTAGTATTTCGATATAGTATAGAAAATTATCTGATGAATGGGTAATATTCCCAGAAAATTTAATTCGGTCAATTGCAGGTGGATGTTGGCACAGTTATTCAGGATCTGCACAGTTATTCAATTTGACATTGGGTAAAGCCCAGCAACCAGGATGGAGATGATTAAATACTTTTTGGTATGCTGGAATAGGGCCGAGGTTGGGAAGAGTCCTTATTTCTAGATGGGGTAGCTAACACGTTCATGTTCTGGCTAAAAAGACATTTTTAATAACTTTGCTAATAACAAAAGTATTTTTAAACACCTTTCCCATGCCTTAATGATTTAGAAGGGTAACTGTAAAAAAAAAATGTTTTACGCTGTTCCTAATGTCTTAACCCACTTTGGTTTTCACTTTAGCAGAAATAATTTACAGCCAAGAAATATCACTGATTATGTAATTCATACTTCAACCCATTGCAAAATGACTGGCATGACCTGGCGTAATTATAACGTCAAACCAGGCTGTTATTCTGTTGCTGTTCATATATGAACTAACATATTCTTTGAGTGGACTGCTCTGGTCCTAAAATGATTATTTAATGATATTTAATGTATTGAAAGCACAGAATTTTAAACTATCTCCTTCTCTTTATTTCCTCTTTCTTGATCTCGTTTTATGCCTTTCTCTCCTTCCATTGTCCTTTTATGTATCTCACCCCCACTATCTGTTTATATCTCTCACCCGAGCATTATAGACAATGGGATTGTCAAGAGCTCAAGCATACCCTCCAGATCTCCATTCCATCAATACCTCAGTAGGTGTATCAACACTGGCACCAGAGTCTAACTTTCTGCATTTAGCCAGAGGGCTTTTGGAAGGGTAGACGCTGCAAAACACTGAATGAACATTCACTCTTAACAGCCAATGAAATAGATTAAGATCATTTGTATGTTGAACAGTGGACATTAATTAAAACCTTTCGGAGTTCAACTATTCAGTTATGTATCTAGATCTCTTTATTACTCAGGTTCATATATGTTTTATCATACAAACTTGACATTTCTTTAAGGTTATTAGAAAATTATTTAAGAATATTAAATGTGAACAAAACATCCTGATGACTGATATTTTTTTCAACAGTCATAAAAACAAAAAGAAATCATCATTAATTGGCTGCACAGTGTTTCAAATATATGCATGAGTGAAAATGCATTATTAAACTAGCCAGTTTTAGCTGTTCTAAAACAGTTTAAAGAATAGCATATTTTGGGGTGTCAGGGTAGCATTGTGATCAAGAGCATTTGGCCAGTGAACGAAAGGTCTAATAGTCCCCAACCCCACTGAAGGACAAATCCTTTTTTAAATACAATTAAATGTGATCACAAGAATGTCTTGAGTTTTCCGCAAGGTGATTTATACCTTCTTAGACGATTTGAATATATGTGATGCATCAAAGTATATGCGTCGGCTGTGAGAAGTCCTACAAGAAATGGCCTTGTAGGTTGTTATCCATCAAAAAGGTTTCTTCAATGTCTATTGCCTGTTGTCTTTGAAACATTTTTTGTAAGAAATATGTTAAAGATGTACTGTGGTGCCAGAGTTATAAGAAAATAAACTGCTAGATTAATGACACAAAAACACAGGGCCCTATTAAAAGCTTAGTACTACAGTCTTGGCATATAACTCAGAAACCCATTTGCCGATCCAATTGCCAATTACAATCTGTCCTTTGAGGCCTATTTTACATATACACATAAACACTTACTACCCAAATGAAGGGCTTTAAGTCAATTTTCAGGTGCCTAAGACTTTTGCACAGTAAGGTATATAATATGTTTTGCAGTCCAAAAATATATTTACTGTAGCAACTGATTACTGACGCTTCAGGATGTAGTAAGACATTTCTTACTGCATCCTGGCCGGATTTACATTAACTTGATAGGATTTGATAGAACAGTGACACAATATTTGTACTGAAACATCTCAGTAAAAAGATAATAAAGGAAATAGGATCTTCTTTATAGTTCAAAAGTGAATGGACTCAGCATCTGATCTCAATATTATAATATAATTAGTCTGCGATCTCAGCAAGCTACTACAGTGCTTGGAGTCTTCATGGCAGGCCCAGATTATAATCATGGAACATTTTAAGAAACACAGCAAATGATTAATTGTATAAACACATAGCTATTAATTTGATGATGGCATGGCACATCATAAAAAAATCTGTAATCATCATGCAAAAAGCTCACATTTGGTGATATTAGTGGTAGGTGCCTTTTAAAGTAGCACTTAATTGAAACTTAGCTGCTGTACATGGATAATGTTATTAGCTAGCACAGCATGGGAGAGCTTATTGTTTATGCAAATGTGTTTGCTGGCTAGCTGTTATGACCACGTTACCCTTTAATTAAGAAGTTACTTAATCTCTAGATAATCACATTGATAATCACATTGTAATCACAATGTAAGATGGTGAAGCAAGAAAGAAAATGAAGCAAGGCTCACTTGATGAAAAAACAGACTTTCATCAAGTGAAATGACAAGTGTATTGTGGAAATCCCTCCACTATCACTGCGCAAGAGGATGTGGTCTATATTACCCCAAAAAGCATGCGAGGGTGCGTACTTTGAAAATCCACCAGAATTTTTCTGAATATAACCGTAAACAGTTTTATTTTAGGCATACTATAATGCACAGTTGTGCTAAGAAGTTTGCATACCCTTAGAGAGGGGGGTATGCACTTCTCATATGGTTACCTGTGGGGGGTTTTTGTATCCCAAGCAATTCTTCTGGCAGTTTTGTCTGAAATCTTTCTTGGTCTACCTGACCTTGGCTGGGTATCAAGAGAGCCCAGAATTTACCACTTCTTAATATGTGATTGGACAGTACTGACTGGCACTTGCAAGGCTTTGGATATCTTTTTCTTTTCCAACATTATGAAGTTACCTTGTTTTTTTCTGCTCCCCAGTATCTAGCCTGCTCAGTACATCCATGTGAGAGCTAAAACAACTAATTTACTATTTACACAGACACTAGTTGCAATTTAAAAGGTCACAGGTGTGGGAAGTTCACCTTTAATTGCCATTTTCACCTGGGTGTGTCACCTTCTGTGTCTGTAACAAGGCCATGTTAACTTTTGATCAGAGCCATTTGGGTGATTTCTGTTGTCATTATCATTTCCAAAACGATGTCATAATAAATGGCTTCATATGACCACTATCCTTAATACATAAATATGTCCAGCCATATTTTCAAAATCAATGGCAAGATTTCACACCAGGGTATACAATTTATGCTAGGGTATGCAATTGTATACACAACTGTAGCCACTGAAGTTTGTAACCAGCAAAGTTTTTGTCTATCCAGAACAAATGCAAATGCATAATATGTTCTGTCTGGGGCGAGGAGCAAACACCAGTTGCCTACATGGCAGTCCGTGTCCCTAACCACCTACAGTGTTTAACATTGGGTAGCGAATAAATCAGTATCTCAGTCAGTCAGTCACTCAGTAAGAGACATTCACTCTTCTTGGCTGGCTACGCTTCCGCGGTCTGGCAGAAATATAACTTGCATTGTGGTTGCACAATAAGAGTATTGGCCAGTTATGCTGTATGTGTACAGTGAAGGATAAAAATTATTTGAT
Source organism: Esox niger (assembly GCA_016801105.1). NCBI lineage: Eukaryota > Metazoa > Chordata > Actinopteri > Esociformes > Esocidae > Esox > Esox niger. The sequence goes on from JACXGJ010001847.1 coordinate 68,826, forward strand.
CCCGTCCAGATTTTGTACGTTTGCCCACTGACTAAGAAATTATCTGTCTATAATTTTAATGGTAGGTTTATTTGAACAGTGAAAGAATAACCACAAAAAAATCCAGAAAAATGCCTGTCAAAAATGTTACAAATTGATTAGCATTATTATTGAGGGAAACAAATATTCTACCACTCTGCAAAGCAAGACTTTGTACTTAAAACCCTTGTTGGCAATCACAGAGGTCAGATGTTTCTTGTAGTTGGCCACATCGCAGGAGGGATTTTGTCCCACTCCTCCTTTTCCCCCCTCACTGTATGCTGTATAGTGGCAGTATGATTATGTTCATGAGACATTTGATGTATAAAAATTCCCTCATTATCAAAAAATCGAATGAATATCAATCTACAGATTTGCAATACCTTCCCATTATCTACACATTTATGCCTACCGTTTCTGCACAAAGGTTTGTGCTTAATACTAAAATGGAAAAAATTATATTTGAGGAAGTGGACATTTCAATATAGCCTATTCTCTTGACTTTGCCTATGTAATTTGACAGGATAAAAATGTGAAAACGTTTTCTGAATAGTTTTCCTCAGCACAAAGTCCATACAGAGATAATTGATTAGTGAACATCGTTATTCACCATCAGTATAATGAATCTAATATTTCCAGAAACATTGCAAACATCCATTAGAAATGGCTGAGTTGAAATTCTTCCCACATCCTCTCTCCCTCCCTTTTAGACGGAGCCTCTGAGAATCTTAAAGCACAAGCACATCTTCTAAAAGTATTTTCCTCTGTAGATGTAGAAGAATTCATTAGGTCCTTCAGTCACATTGACTATGATATCCTGCACCTATCATTTTATGGAATCCCATTAGGAACCTTTATTTATTTTTCAGCTTGTTCTATTTTGGCTCTCGATGGACATGTTACTCAGTTACTTGAATGATATGTCAATATTTCTTGCATAGGTTAAAATTCAGTATGATGTCAAATCATATTTTTTTACAAAAAATGCCCAAATAAGGTTATTCTTCAAAATGCAATGATTTGTGTTTAAAACATTACAATCAAGTGCAATCAAATGTCTATTTTATAGAGCCATAGTAAACACATTCACACAAATGAACAAGGTCTAATAGCCAGCTGAAAGCCCAAGTAAATAGCCTGTTAATCACTCCTAATTTAAGCTGTGATCTCTATTGATTCACCTTTCAAGTCTCATCCATCTCTCAACTAGACTTCCTTGAAGGGTCCAGTGATACAGTGAATTCAAACACTTGGGCGGATCAAGTACAGACCTTGGTCTTACTGAGGCCATCCTGCGCCCTCTGAGATGTTTCATTCATGTTTTAAGTTTTAGTACCACATGTATATATGTACAGTTCTGTTCAAATGAATCACTGGTGGTTTTAGGCACAAAGGCAAGTAATAAATAACCAAAATACAAAGACTGAGCTGTTACTAACCAGTTACAAATGCATTTACATTTTGATGCAAATATAGCTTCAAAATGGCATTAATCAAATCTAGATTTGATGCATATCGGGGTCATTGATAAGATATTCAGTGGACTGGAGCCTTTTTTGCCAGTATCCTTTCCTTGCAAAACAAGGGTATTGGGTTGGGGAAGGCAAGTTATGACATGAATAGTTAATGAGGGAATAAAAGTGAGAATTGTGGTTTCTTTCAGCTACAGCACTTTTTTTCTTCATTTTTTGCTTACTTTGATTGAATACTGTCTTGTAAGCTTGCTTAAATGTTAATAATTCCATGCTTACAGCTACATTTCTGTACATACCATCCATCCCACTTATAGATGTGGAGGCCTTGGACTGTTAGTGTCTTCCCTTTTAAGTGCCCATGTAGCAAATCTCTGGTTCAGGAGCTTTGATGATCATCTGACGTCATCAAGTTTGATCAGCTAAAACATTCAGCCAATTAAGTAGAAAAAGTTGGAATATTCACACCTACGTCAAATGTGTAAAAGATATCATCTTCACATCATATCTAGTCCGGTAAGCCCAGACTATATGTGATGGATACAAGGCACCAATAAAATAGCGGCAAACTGTAAAGAAAACACAGACCAGTAGTTTGAATTCTGTAGAGTTTTTGGGATGAAAAACAACTGTAGGCCAATGTTTGAAATGTCAATGATTTATGTGGTATTTTGTCAGTAAATTGAGATGTCTTGAATGAATTGAAAAATTCCATTCAAAGAATGTAATCTATGTTTATTTATGTATTTATATATTAAATAATTATTAATTATTTGGTATCGCCATTTATAAATACGTACTCAATTTCTGCCCTAACCAACACCCTGTGTGTGTCTTGTCATGTGCTTATTTTAAAATGTTTATGTGTTACAATTAGATGGAATAAATCTAAAACAGGCCAAAATCCAGTTCTATCAAACTAAGTTTCGAATGTATTTTCTGATCACACTCTCTCTTTTAGATGAACCAGCTACTTTCTGGACTGAAGCCATCTTCTCCCACTGACAAATGAAGGCTAACAGGTGTGTTGACAGTAATGATTGCATGGTTTGACATGAGATGGCACCCGCCATTGATTATGACCTCTGATGAAGAGCACACCAATAACAACTGTGCAGGAATATAAGAAAAGGAAATTAACAATAAAAACGACTATAGTCCCAAAAAAAGCATTTTAGGTCATACTAATATCTATCATGACTTTTAGAAAAGGCTCACTGAGCAGTGCAGTAGAAGTACAGACCAAATTAAAGATTTGTCATGTTCTACAGTTCTGTATAGGAAATTTGGTGGCCTCTTACTTTCTTAAAGAGGTCAATTGAACTCAACCAAAAACATTAAAAAGATCCTGAATCTCCTCATGTATATTTCATGTCACATTGAGGGTTAAAATTAGGGTTAGATTAATGTATGGATGTCAACTCCAATGTTTGTGCCATCATCAAGAATAAACTGTATTACAACCAGTGGTGTAAAAAGTACAAAGTACTCAAGTGGGTTTGGTGGTGTTCACCACTTCAGGGAAGTATCTAATTAAGATCTATGTGACCAGGTAGAGGGAGTTCAAAACTAACCACTGATGAATTCAATAAATGAATATGACTGTAAATGATCAAATAAGATCAAGTTATGAACTCTGTTTACATGGCCATTTAGCTCTTATGAACTTCCCAAAACCGGTGAACACAGCCAAGTACTTTTAGTTTGTACTTTTTACACCTCTGATTACAACACAAAATACTTTGACAACCACCAACATTCTTAATGCTAGCTATTCTACCAGCTTATACAAACAGGAGGTAGCATTTAGCAGTCACTTTTCAACCTAAAATGTACAAGTGCTTTTGAGGAAATACAGCAAAATACAGTACTCACTGTAAGAACAGGAAGCATTTTTATTTTTATTTCTCTGTTGTGCAGTAAGGTTGTGGCCACATTTCTGATTTTTAAGTCTATTATTTAGTGGTCCTGGGTCATGAACATTATCAGTAACAGTACATTTTTGCAAAGAAATCTGATTGCATCTGCCAGAAACTTGGCCTCAAATGAAAAAAAACTGACATATTGAAACAAAATATGACAATTAGACCATGTTCATATGCCTATATTGTGAAAAACTGTCCATTACAACTTTTCCAATGTACTGCCATCCATGTATAAGAAATTTATTACAGCAAACATTTTCCCAGAGAGACTTAAAGAAGCAAAACGATCAGATGTTGCCCTCTTTCATGTCCTGGTTAATTAAATTATACACAGATCACTCAGTTTCTGCTAATATGATCACTCACTAGTGAACAGCACTGAACTGTGTCGGGAATCAATGAGCAAATGTAATGCTCTGAAGTATATTTAAATAATAAATATACAATACATCTTGTTTTTACAGCTTTTTAGCTGGTGGACACAAAAGGAAAGTAAAATACCAGCACATGAAGAGGGAGAGTTAGGTTGAATGTAGTCTCTCATAGCCACACCTCCAGTCTCATCTGGCCTCCGTGAAACCTGCCGATTAAAAAAATACTCTCAGTGGGAAAATGTCTATTATATGTAAGTTTTCAAATAAACCTCCACTCACAGGCTTATTAAAGGCGGGTTTAGCATGGTCTCACTATATATTCGAACTGGAGAGAACACATTTCCTAAAAGATTTTTGTTCCTACCTAGATTGAAACATCAGAAAAGGAGCAGTTATGTTACTGGGCTCTATTAATAAGATCGAGATATAAAGCCATTATAACTTTTCTGCTTAAATATTGTTCTGAAAAAGAAACGTTGTGACGTGCCTTCCTACAGTTTATTGAAAAAGTTTAATACATCGAGCATGGCTGGCATTTTTTAAATTGAATATGGCCAGGTCAATGACACTAGTGGTTTCTCTAATTTCAATAATTGAGGATCAGGTTTGTTTTCTGAATGCAAAAGGAATTGCAACAACATTTGCAGGTAAAAACAAGACAGAAGATAAGAAAATTAATTAGGCAAATATCTTTGGGTACTTTAAATTTAGCATTTTCCCCTCAGAAAAGCGCTAATTATTCCTACGTCATCCACCTTTCTTTTATGTTATTGCAGGAGATTGCGACAGGAGCCACTTATTGCTTTACTGGACGTATTATATCTCCCAACATGAGTGGGTAGTCCGGTCACAATAACGACGATTTAACTAGGAATTTAATGTCGCAATTACAATCATTTCAATGTTTCTCAGACTAATAGTGTTCACCATGACACATCCACAGATTTCAATGGGGTTTTACTTAGCGATTTTGCTGCCTTCACTTAGCTAAGTATTGTTGCACTGAAAGCATTATTCTCGTGAGCACCTGTACAAGCCCCTCCCAAGCAATGCAATTGACTGGGTTAACATGTTTTGATGTGTTAGCCCTAGCAATGAATTTGATCAGGTTAACGTGTTTTACAAAGGTACTGCCAGAAACGTTTTTCTCACACCTTAGCAACACAGATCGTTTGTTGCGATGCAACAAACGATCTTTGTTGGATTGTTTGTTGGACCACCCTACAAAATCTACCCCGATTTTTTGTGTGAAGGAAATGTTAAACTAGACTTTAAAACCCTTTCATTGTTCTTTTGAGAACTTTTAGATTTTCTTAAACAGTTTTGATTTGAAAAAACCCTAATAGATTCTACTGGGTGCTTTTATTTTTTAAGTGCAGTCTTATGATAAGGGACATTACATAATCATTGAAATTTGTATTCGTGGAAATTTTTTGTGCTCATGTTCTATTTAATCCACTACACATTAACATACACTGAAACTTTATTTTCTGTTGTGCCACTTTATCACACCTCTGATGTGTTTCTCAGCCTATTCGGCCACCTTACTCTTATATGAGTTATCCCTTATGTTCGAATAGGATTATGTAACTCTTCTGAGGAGTTTTACCTACAGGAAATTGACTGTTTTCTGGTGTTTAAGTAAGAGTCACCACCATAGAAAATAAATGTTATTACTGTTTGTTTGGAGTGAGATTACGCTGTTTCCCTAGCTGGCAATATCAACTAGGCATTTTAAGGAATAGCTGTCAGATGTCTGGACATACTGTTTGTTAGAATGTGGATATTTTGTATAATACCATACTCCAAGAGAGAGGAGAGACACTGCATAACCTTTTGGATTTATATATCCTTCATTGGTACGTTCAACAGTTAATCTATTCCAATAATCACAAGAACAGATGTCAACGTTGGCGTAAGTCCAAAGTCATTGAGACTTGAGATCACTATGGAAACACTTCCTGTAGCATTACAATGGCAGGGTTCAGTGTCCCTCAGTGATAATATATGGCAGCCTGACTGTTCCAGGCCACCACATTGTTGCATCTATGATTAATTACTGACCTAATGAAATTTGATGGCCCTGAAAATGTCACAGGGATGACACAGGCTTGTCAAATGAGGGTGGTATAGGGGGGGAGTTAACATGCGAACATCTGGAAGAAACTCAGGCACTATTGGCTCACTAAATTTCAAAGGCACAACCTCAACAACTTTTTCTAATATGTTTACTATGACTATTTTTTATGAACAATTGACACAATATACAGATGTGCTCATACATTTCCATACCCTGGAATAAATTGTTAAATGTTGGCACTGATTTTGAAAATATGACTGATCATCTTTTATTTAAGGATAGTGATCACTTGAAGCCATTTATTATCACATAGTTGTTTGGCTCCTTTTTAAATCATAATGATAACAGAAATCAACCAAATGGCCCTGATCAAAAGTATACATACCCTTGAATGTTTGGCCTTGTTACAGACACACAAGGTGACACACACTGGTGAAAATGGCAATTAACCGTGAAATTCCCACACCTGTGGTTTTTAAAACTGCAATTAGTGTCTGTGTATAAATAGTCAATGAGTTTGTTAGCTCTCATGTGGATGCACTGAGCAGGCTAGATACTGAGCCATGGGGAGCAGAAAATAACTGTCAAACGACCTGTGTAACAAGGTAATGGAACTTTCAAAAGATGGAAACGGATATCAAAAGCCTTGCAAATGCCA